>JAHZMX010001013.1:0-55242 GCA_027743895.1 Seira musarum | reverse complement strand
AAAAAAACGCAACTATCAACTTGCTCGCTCACGGTGATATCTTCATAATGTAATACATACGCTTATCTCCCGTTTTCCGAGTTTAAATACACCGTGACGTAATAATATTAATAATAATGACTCTGACAAACTGCCGCTTTTTTTATGGCCTGAAGCGTAAAACCGCGTTACAAAATTCATGCGAAAATTATCGTGTAATGTGAATGCATTCAAAATAGAACGGAGGATGGAGATGCATTTCATTTCGATTCGATTTGTTGGGAAGAGAGGTAATCGTAATGGTTATAGTTGCGTTGTAGTTGTAGCTGTGATTACTCATGCAATGCAATTGTGAATGAGAAAGACCGAGAGAGTCAAAGCCAGAGTCGTTTGTTCTTCATTTCATGTGGTCTGGTCTGGTTTGGTGTTTGCGGCTTTTTATGTGCGGTGAGGGTGGTGTATTAAAAGAAAGGGCATCTTATTTTATGCTCTCATTTTGACACTCAGTAGGTGGGTTACACGAGTAATGATATATAGCCCAATAAATTATTTTGACCAAGAAAATTGTAAGTGATGATGATGATAAGGATGGTAATGGGGAGAATTGGACATTCAGTGACTTTAGGTCATGATCATGGATGCATCATTTTTAGCCAAAAACTAAGTAAACTTCTTTTCAGATTCAAGTTATTCTTCTAGACTTCGTAAATAAATCTATTTTCAAGTGAAATGTGTTGATCAAATGTCACAAAAAATTCACTATTTTTAAACAAATTCCGTTTCTAAATCAATTCGTGTTTCCCATCTTGTTTCTAATTTCATTGATTTCCCTAGTCATTGTTAAATTACCAAATTATCACTAAAACATGCGTAATTCCTTTGCATAGTCATCAATTTTCGATGCCGCCACATTGAACACAGAGACCGCCACACACGTTTACAAATGTGTTTAGCTCTATCACAGCTACCATCATTTTCACAGGAAACACTTTATTACTTTGACCTTTATTACCTACAAAATGACTCTATTAACGGGGAAATCACTACCATCGCATGAAAATCTTCTAAACCTAATCTTTTCCGAGGTCTCGTAATAACTAATATCGTGTGGTAATCTTAATAATGATAAAAAACCGAAACCCATTACACCTTTTTTTTTGGTGAAATGAATGAGCCACATTTTTCAATAATCACTTGACTTTGACTCCAATCCAATCCAATCCACATCAAAGAAAAACGACCTTCATATCTTCATCATCTTCTCATCTCGAAAAGTGATTATGATGTTTATTACGACATGCGGGTACCTTTAAACAATACATGGGGGAGGTCTTTATGCCTTCGAAAAGGTGTTGGGATGAATAATAGGAACGTCCATATTTACCCAGAAATCGTTGCAGTAGGTCTTGGTTGAAAACAGCAGCTATGGCTTTATCACTACAAATATGACCTGACACGTTGAATAGTTGAATCTGAATCATAATTACGTCAAGACTACGTCCATTATTATTTAGGGCTATTTCCTTCAGGGGAAAAATAAGATGTGATGCGATACACACCGCACTCCTTCTTCACTGCAGACGAGAGAAAAAGGGGCGGTTTTAATTTACCGTAAAAATGTATAGGTGCCAAGAAAGTAGAGTTTTTCTTTGTGATTTGGTGTGAAAGTATGCAAGTTTTTATATGCTTCTTCCTGAAATAGAAAAAATATCTTTTTTAAAATGATGTTGTTATTGCTGTAGTAGTTGGTACCTATTCACATCCGCGTTTTTTCCTAAACATTAATGACAGTAATAAGTAACACCTCCGCTTTTGTTTGAGTCAGTTTCTCCTCCAAAAAAAGCTTGAAGAAACCTGCTTACATATGAGGGACGGTAATAATAAACAATTTTCTTTTCCAATTCAGTGGAATCTCCAAAACAAAAAAAAAAAGAAAATGTGTTTTGAGGTGCTTCATAAAAACATCTTCATTGACCATTTTCAACAAAAGACAAAGGAAGCTCCCTAAAAATTGAAAAAATTAAGTTGTCAGTGAATGGATAAAAATGCTCATGTTCATATAAGGATGAGGTGATGTTCTAAAAATGGCCAGTCTGTTTGGATGTGGGACAAGCAACTAAAACAAAACGTGGATAAAACTAGACCCGACCCATGTAATGTAGGAATACGTGGAAATGCGAAAAAAATTTGGAATTACAGTAAAATGAAATTATAGACCTTTACTAGACTCTCATGCAACACGATGTGATACGGAGACGCATACCTTTCGTTCTCATAAAAAACTCATTCCAGTCACTCGTACTCGTGTAGTCAGTCGACTCTGACTTTTTTTTGGTCTGTGGTAGGTGGGCCACCACGGAGATAAACTCATTATTTTTCATGTTAAAATTATTAGCTAAAGGGCAATAGGTGCCAAGAAATAGTGGAATGAAAGGAGAGAAAAAAGAGCCCAAGATGCGCTAGATGAATGGAATGGACAGAGGATGAAAAACACCGCTGTAATAGAATATTATCATAATAATAGCTTAGTGTGTTAAATGAATACATTATCTGTCTAAATTGTTGGAAAAACGCGAGCTAAAGGTAAAAAAAGGATGTTTTCACTACCACCACCACCTTTACTTACTGAATAAAATAAAAATTGTATGTAATGATAAAAAATGAGATATGAAACGATATGTTTTGCTATTATGGTACAATGCAATTGAGAATGCATCGCTTTTGGCTTACTGGCAGTAAAGAATGCATCTTCTTGGCAATCGCATGCAATATGATGTACACCTTCAAACAACGGTGCTCATTATTAAATGGATTCCATTTGAAGAAAATTGGTTTTTCAAAGTGCGATTATTACAGCCAAAACTTCAAATAACAGACGTCTGTAATGCAAATTTATAGAGCAGTAACGGATTGACTCGTCGCCAGACAAGGTAGTGCAGTTTTGATCTAATGAACTTTTTTACTTTCACTGGCGGGGATAATGTAATAGCGTCTCATAACGGATTTGCAGAAATTCATGTTGATGACTGTGAGCTTGATATCTAACTCGATGCGATTTACGGACAAAACGTTTTTGTTTAACGTATCCCGGTATAACAAGCTTTGCAAAAGGTATACCACTTTTATAACTGAAAAGATCGAAGAATTCTAATATTTTTAATCCAAAAAATCCAATTTCGCGACTTTTGATCCAATCTCACGCAATGGCAATTACCCAATGATTACAAAAACACGGTTAGAGTACGGATGATTTTATTCAGAACAGGCAGAGTAGAAAGACATTGCAAAGTTCTCGAATGCGTGCAAGTTAATGACTTTTACTTTGAGAGTTCCTCAATGATTTTTATTTTTTTATGCAACGCCCTCAGATGTCAATCACATGAATGATTTTAATTACTGATCAATTAATTGAAAAATGTTTACTTACCACTCTTCCAACTTTATTGTTGTGTATATTTGTAAGGGCAGGGAGGTCATGGGATTTTTCTCTTGAGTCAAGAAACAACTTTGCAAACTTCATCCCATAATCCATGTTATGTGAACAACCCGACCATTTCCAGGATGATATGCTATTCCCAGTCCCAGTCTTACGAAAAATTGCGTCGTTGCTAAAAAACATAAGCATGAAAATCTTTAATTTTCTTGTAATAAATTATGCTAAAGACAAATAATGATGATAGAATTAGACAAACCTTTCATCGAACGCGTAGTCGGCTTCTTTTGAGGGAATGTAATTGACTTGGTCATCATACTGGAAGCCGCATCCACATGACAGTAGTTTTCCTTGGCTACATGCTTTTGCAACGGCATAGGCAACTCCGGCTGCTGCGATAGCGTGACCGAAGGCGGACTCTCTGTAACCTGCAAAATTAAGTCATATATAAAATGTTTTAACGACCATTCCATTCAATTGATAGCAGACTTATCCTTCTTCTTCGTCTCGACCTATCGTTTCAGTAAAATCGGTTGAGGTGGACGAATTCTTTAAAGACTACTAAATGTGATGACACATAGTGTTTTAGCTTTGTTTTATCATGAATTACTTTGAATGTTAATTCTTGCCAGATTACTTGATAATTTAATTCTTTACTTGTTTTGCAATTTTGCCGTTCTATCAGATTATTAATTGTTTTACTGGAACTTATGTCCCAAGCAGACAATAGCCCACGCTTTGTAGTTTGGTGTTAAATATTCTGAAATTGTTATTCCCGTTCAACTCATTTTTTACTCTTCTTAACAAAACTTTAAGGAATCATAAGCACCCTTAATCCTTCATTGTTCATCAGCCAGGCCACCCGAAAGACGGTACGCGATACGCACAACCCCTTCATTACACAACAATTTCTCAACAGAACATATTAATAACTCTTTTCAATACCGAAACTGATGAAGCCGAGCGTACAATACTGAAAATAAGACATCTTTGACTGCTTCTTCGTTCTTATTAGACGCAACCCTTTCACGAGAAGAAGACATCATCGTCGTTGGAGGCAAATACGTTCATTACTTACAATTATTGAAGCTAATTGGGCGTTCAAATAATCGTATTAGAAAAACTTTGAAAAACCAATTCCTAAAGTTTTGGAAAATTAACCCTTTTCCCCAAAATAATTTTTCTTTTACAGGAGGAGACCATTTACTAAAGTCTCGCTAAACGCTCAAATGTGGTGCTAATAACTCGCAATCAAAAATGTAATTTTAAGGAAACAAGTAAGCTTGTAATGAACAGTCAACAACAACATCAAGAAGAAAAAAACAATGCCGAACATTCATCGTGCCTTCCAGCAAAATTATCCTGAAAGGCGAGTTGAAATCCACCCTAAATACCAAATTAAGCATGAAATGAGCATGTATCTAAGATAATCTTTCCTCGTCCAAGCAAAGTATAAACATATCTGTGCAAGTCAACTCAATACAATGCAATCCAGCAGCAGGGAGGTAAAAATTCTTCAGTAACTTTTCTTCCTTAAAAATTCTCTTTTTTTACTGTCGGTCGGCCCATGTTACTTGATGATTATTAAATGAGATGTTGTACAAAGTCGTGGTTCTTTGATTGAGGTATACCGCTAAAATTCTTCAGTAACTTTTCTTCCTTAAAAATTCTCTTTTTTTACTGTCGGTCGGCCCATGTTACTTGATGATTATTAAATGAGATGTTGTACAAAGTCGTGGTTCTGTGATTGAGGTATACCGCATGCCACCTCACAATCCAAATCTTGACACTGCGGTACCTTTCTTCTGTGTTGGTCCTTGTTGAAAATTTCAACACAAGAAGCATTTTCACCCTCTCTTATTTTGCTTGGAATAAAAAGATTTTTTTTTCAATTTGGACAAAAACGACCTACCTCATCTTTCTTCGCGGAAGATGTAGTGAATGTGAAAGGATAAATAATTACCATCCGAATAAAATCATTTCAAATTCCTTACATGCCATTTTAAAACGAAGGAGAAAATTTATTGCTTCTGAATTGATTAGGACGAGTGAAAATGTAACGACAATAAATAAGATGCTGGCTCATGCCAAGTCAACCTAAATTATAATGAATTTTCTCTTTTGCATGATGATGACAAGTATTCACGATGCGACAAGAATTTGTTAAACGATGTGTATGATGATGTGATATGATTGCAAAGAATTTTATGCTCACACGGGACAAGAAAAAAATCTACCTTCCGAGTAGATTGAATTGGAATGGAGTCATCAACATCATCATCATGAAAATGATTATGGGATAAATGGCTTCATCCACGTTTTTCTCAATGTGATATAATTTCAAGGCGGCTTACATCTCCCTAATGACCGCAAACGCAAACCAAAAACCGCTTCACAAAAGGAGGGAGAACGCAGACAAACGAACGAAGGAACGAACTCGCGCAAGAATGCCCAGAGGATGATTACTTATTCTGCCTGAGCCCATCTCAAATCTCAACTTTTATTCGGACTAGAGGGAAGAGGAGAAATTGCCGAGAGGGGAATGAGAAGAGAGGTAGCAGATTACATGAAAACAGCAGCCGATACTTTTAACAGCTTCATCATCATCAGAGTCAGTCATTATGATGCAGATGAAGATCAAATCGTGTACTCTATCTTTTTCACAGGATGCTTTTAAATAATTCAAATTACTCCTGAGACTTTATCATTATCGTCATCAATGACTCATCAGCAACATCAAAATAATCATAATAATTGTCATTACCTCCTCTTCTTTCAAATTACTCCTGAGACTTTATCATTATCGTCATCAATGACTCATCAGCAACATCAAAATAATCATAATAATTGTCATTACCTCTTCTTCTTTCATGTGAGCGTATGTGCCTTCAAGGTACGAAATGCCAAAAATATTGTCGGAAAACGTGACTAAATAAGTAATGTTTTCAATTTAGTTGGACGGTAGCAATTTGTGACGCTTCTTATTTCTCAAGTTTCATTGCAAATTGCGGCAATAAACTGTAAGTGACTTCCTCATGCTTGCTTGCATATCTTATCATCTCATGAGTTAAGGGGATTAAATTGCAAAAATATTTTGCTTTTGCCATCGTGAATATACTTAACATCACTGCCATGACCTGTCTTGATTGCTTGACCAGTAACTGCATCATCATCATCGGTTATTTTCTTGCCTACAGCTATTCACATACTAGGAAAAATGAAATGGAGAACAGTTTTCTACGATTGCAATTGATGAAGTCGTTTTGCAAGATCAAGAATAAACACATGCAACTGTTATGCAAGCGTCACAAAAATTTTCTGGCGGCTACGGGTCAAAAAGTGAAGAGCTTGAATTGAATGACCCAAAAGTGAATTTGTCGATCAGTAGTGCAGTTAAATCCTTAACGGTTGAATTGGTATACCTTTACATACTAAACGGCTAGTATGTTTATGTGTAAATGCGATCATATTATTATTCGAATGCAGTTTTGATCCGGTGCTGTTTAGTAATTCCATAAGATAAAATACGTTATTAGAAACTGTTAAATTTCAAGGGATCTTTTGAAGCATTTTTTTGCGAACTTTATGTTACCGGGAAAGAGTGGGATCTTATACATTAGCATTTACATTGCACCTTTTATGAATGCCCTTTTCTATTCTAAAATGTCAAACCAATTTCACGGTTGAAACAGAAAAAAATATCGAAATAGGCCAAAGCCAAAACGTTCATCTTCCGTTGAATGAGGTGTAAGTAAAGATGTAATATATTCATCTAACCTCTTTACTGGGTGCTCTTTTTTTTGTTGGTCTCGTCCCACCAAAGTCAAGAAAAGAAAAAAAAAGAAAAAAGAAGAAAATTCCATTTCCAAAGAACCAGCCGAGCAGGCGCCCTCCCATTTCTTCCTTTACTTACATACACTCGTTGTACAACTTCATTTTTGTGTCATGTCATCATGTTGTAATCTAAAAGAAGCGTAGTTCCCCCAGAAAAAAATTCAATTTTCTCAGGTAAACAAAGCAAAGAAAGAGCAAATGAGCAGCCCAGGCCCAGAATGAACAGTTCTCTTTTCTTAAATGATGAGCAATGAGCTTCTATTCACCCCAAACCAAAAAAGAAAAGGAATCTTTGGATTGCATTGTTGTGAACAATGCATGTATGACTAATTTATCCATTGTATCATCTACATTGTACGTATTTATATATTTGTAGTTCTCACTTTACAATAAAAATAGGAACAATTAGAGCAAAAAAAGACACAAAAAATATATGGAGCATCCTGGCATGGTTTGGCCACCTTCAATTCAAAATGGAAATGATTCAGGGTCTTTTTTTCTTCTTCAGAAAAAAAGCGGTGTTAGTATAAATGTGTTGGTGGAGGTAATGATGAGAAAAGAACGAAGGACCCAAGTCTCATCATCATAAAGAATTTTTTTCACTGAATTGAGCAGTGTATGCCACACGGTTTTCAGTCAATTCGTTCCGCTCTGGTAGGTCAACATTGTATTTCTTTGTTATTGTGATTACAAATTACGTTCTTCCCAAAAGGAATATACATATCTAAATTATCTATGCAGACTAAGCAGAAGGTAGTATACATACATAATACAATGTAATGTAACGTAATGGAAAAAAGTTAAAAAGGAAATTAGAAGTGAGCAAGCGGAAAGGAGGAGATTGGAATATTTTATCTTCTGTTAGTTAGGATGGTGGTGATATGGTCGATGTCGACGTGTGTGTGTCGGACCACCTTTGATTTTCTGACGTGATCATTATCACTAATTTTTTTAAAGCGGTGCAGTGGGACTCACCTTCACTTTTTAAATGCATTTTAAAGAATGAAGTCATTATGATGCAATTTTACTGGAGGACTGGAAATTAGTAATCAATTTGAAAAATCTTGATGGTGGATTGATTGATATAAATGGACTGGAAGAATGTATCAGAAGCGGCTTGGAACTCTCAAAACCGTGGCATTTTTTATTTGCAACAAGAAATAGAAAATATTGCATATTTCAAACACATTTTTTCATCTAAATAGTTCAGTTCCAGAAAGTTCGAAACGCACAAAAAGCATAATAACTAATTTTCCAGTGTTTTTCAGCCTCACTGAGTAATCAACGATGCGAGTGAAGATCAAAGGAAAAACAAATTCAAATGATGATGTGAGTTGTGAATACATCACAATCCACCACCATCACATCATCCGTGTGATTACTATTGCGTTTTCAATTACATCTCCGCCATCCCCTCTCTATTCAAAGTCCTTTTTATGATTTCATTTCTTTTTCAAAAGGAAGGTAGAATAAAGTTTTCTCTGCAGAATTTGTGATATTTCACAGAACGAGGATTCAGCATCAACTACTTCAATGCTTCATCTGTGCCATAACGGAAGGGGGAACCCACCAGAAGGCAGAGATTTCCCTCGGGATAAGTAAATGTAAAGAGACAATCAAGCCAAAGATTTTGAGGAAAAGTCTTTGAACTTTTATTTGAGGAAATCAAAGCCTTAATCAAGCAAGCACAAAAATAAACCTCATGTGCATATCTAAAGACTTTTTTTTTACATATTTTTATGATTAACTCAGACATCATCAAAACTGCATGCTTTTGACTTTAAAAAATATTTCTCGTCATCCCAAGAAAATCAAACAAACGTTTTTTTTTGTCTCACGTACATAAGAAAAGTAAACTTACCTTTTTGAAACAACTGCGTCTTATGCGGATTCACGGTAACTCAAACATCATCAAAACTGCATGCTTTTTACTAAAAAAATATTTCTCGTCATCCCAAGAAAATCAAACAAACTTTTTTTTGTCTCACGTACATAAGAAAAGTAAACTTACCTTTTTGAAACAACTGCGTCTTATGCGGATTCACGGAACCCTGCAGACTCGAACAATTCCAGCGGTGTTTGGCCATTTGAAAAGCACACTCATCAGTGGCCAACTGAATTCCTTGAATTGCAACTTTCGTTGTTTCAGGTGCTCGAAAGCACAACTCCATTTGTTCCTTTGTCAAACCAGGAATCGTGTGACATATCGTATTTGCATCCTCCCAAACTGATAATGCAGATTCAAGTCTTAAAATACTATTTACACTTGCAGCTTTTGGTGGAATCGCTTTCTTTTTGCTGCTTCTACTCCCACTTCGTCTATTGCTATTTCTATTACTGTTACGATTATTCAAATTGAGATGTTCTTCCGGGGCGATCATTGTCGTCACCCTGTTGTTTTGTAGTTGTTGTTGCTGATATAATGTCCTTGTCAGCAAAGTGTTATCCAAAAGTGCGGAGGCTGAAGAGCGCAGCAGGTTCCTGGCATATTGATTATTTATGCTACTCAACGAGCCAATACCATTGTTATTGTTGTCATTGTACAAGAGTCGGCCTTTCTTCAAGAGAGATGAAGAGGATGAAGAAGATGAGGGCATTGAGTAGGAACGTCGATTCTCCAGGAATGGGTGTAGGTTACTTACTCTTGACTGACCTCCGTTATAGGTATCCCTGAAAAATTTTTGAATTACAATTTTAATTAAATTATTAGAAAAATGATTGTTTTTAGTTGATTTTTAAATGCATTTTTATTTCGTCACTGAGTTGTTTGCCATCTTATTAGATGGAGTGGTTCGTGCGAATTTTTGGCTTCAATAGATGCCATATATGGATTGTGATGAATGTTTAAGGAAACTCTGGCTTATAAAAATTTTCCATCTTCTTTTTCCAAACTTTTTTTCTTTAAAATACCCTTAAGCAAAAATCGTGGCTTGTTCTGGCCCTATTCTGTCCAGAAAATATGCAAATTAGCCTGAAATGACTGGAAAGAAACAGAAGCTGCTTCTTTGCTTCGTTTGTTCTAATCATGATGATTATTCTGATCCCTAAGCTTTACAACCCTGTCTGTATTAAAACTCTGCACGAGAAGAGATTCCATTGTATATACATTGTTGGGCTAATAAAGTCAACAATTTTAGATGATCACGTTGTTCTGTATGGCCAAAGTATGAATTTTTATGTGCTCGTGAATCGCCAGTTTGTAAGAATTTCATTGCAATTTAACTTTTCGTTTGTTTTTTTTACATTGCAAACAAAATAATTTTAATAGGTTGGACACTTCCATCGTCACCGTCATCCTCAAGTCATCTTCGGAATTTCAAATTTTTGTCATAAAATCTCATGACAAATGAAGATGATGACAGCACAAAAGCTAATGCATTTACTTACAATACAATGCAACCCGTGTACAGTGTTTTAATGAGCGATTTACTCGTTTTTTCTCAACAATTTATGGCCAAAAAATATTCATCATTTTGCTCGCAACTAAATGTCATCAAATAAAGTGGCCCTGCAAGGAAGACAACATATTTTTCTGCATTTTCCAACATCTCCTCTTTACCATCTTTTTCCTTCGTCTTGACGTGAAATGATGCATTTTTTACAACAAAAAAATTATTTATCTTCCTTCATCTTTTAAGTTCTATTAGCTTTAGCTTTTGCCAGTTTTTTAAGGAAGTGCATCTTAAGTTTGTGTACATTTTTGAGTGAAAGAGTACCAAACCAATAGTGTTTTTGAGTAAATATTATGAAAAGCTTTAAGAAACTCTTCAAATAATCTCGATTGTTCAGAGAGAATCGCCTCTTTTATTTACAATTGCTGGTAATAATCATACTAATGATGGAGATGATGCTGCCAAAAAAGCCAAGCCATTGATGATGATGACGGGGATGATGTCGGCGGTGGTGGAAGTTGTTGGCTGAAGCGGTTTAACCCTTCATTCGTTTCATCTCATCTCGAATCAACTGACGCATTGTTGAAACGAGTGAGGAGAGAGCTCTTAAGTCGATGTTTGAGCACCATCATCATTATAATCTCGGTCGTAAAAATCATTGCTGAGTAAATAAAAAACGTTGTGTTTGGAAAGAGGGAAATAAAATATTTTTTTCAGACATTGATGCAAAGCAAAGAAATGATGAGGATCTCACGAAATATATGCAAAAAGTTGAAATATGTTCATGAACGAAATACTTTTTTAATTTTCAATTTTAATTTTAAAAAAATTCCCTTACTGTTTCCGAGCAGCCCCCATATCAAAATTTGCACTAAAACTTAAGAGCACCAACACTATTGCAATAGTAAAACAATGATCCTTTCTTCTCCGCCCCATTTGTATACTGCACGAGGAGATGATGGTGAACAGGACGCCACCGGAAGTGTACTTGGTGATGACATCCATCATCATCAAGGTTCTTCTAATAACCCAACAACACTTTTAATTACCAAATTACGTCGTAAACTTTTTCTTGCACTTTCGAAACGATTTGTACATTCCTTCGAAATAAACTTCATTTGAGATTGATTGAGTAGTAGAGGTTTCAAACAGTTCTATCTTTATTCACTGCTATTATTTTAATGCACTTGTTTTAAACTTGAAATTAGCAATTAACTTTCTACTCATTTTCCACTTTTTGCAAAATTTGCAATCATTTTTTTACACAAAAATCCACTTTGGGGCAATGTAATACACTTTCTTTTAAAGTTTTATTCCCAGAAACGCACAAAAATCTTCAATCCACAATATTTTATATTCTCCCTTGTTAAACTTTAAACAAGAAAAATGAAATGAATGAATGAATGAAGGATTTGGATGATCGTGATCTGCACACACTCGTCTTTAATCCAAGCCGGTTTGGAACAAAGCTGTTTAAGTTCATTCCGAGGAAGTTGGTGAGCGAACAATATGTGACAAAGACTGGTCTGGTCTGATGATGATATGAAGTAGTGAGTGAGGATGCTTCTCTGAAATTCGAGTTTCCTTTACTATTGAGCAGACTGCATGATTGAGATTTTTTTACGTAAAAAATCGTAAAAAAAGGATATTTATTCATAATAAAATGTAACTTTTACATGAATCTCTCACTCCCCGTGAGTGAGTCTCAATGTGTGTCTGTGTGTGTGCTCATGAAAAAAAAATCACATCAACATCATCATCTTTTTTTTGTGTATATCATAGAGAAGATAATGATGATCAAAGGGAAAAAATAACGATGCAATATGAAATATGAGCGTGTGACTCTAAATACTTCTTCTTCTTGTCCTCTTTCTCTCTTCCCCCGTGTGTATGCATTGTACTTGTGCTGTAACATTTTATACATTACTTGAGCGTTGATAATAATCACAATGAGCATCGCATCGCTGTTTCAAAAGGATCGGCAGCCTCTCTCACTCGGAGCGGTGCTTTTGCTCATATTATGAGGTATTATGATGAGTTAAGCATCCGCAACACTAACTAACAAGCAGTGCCTTTCGCATCATTCGAGGACTTTTCAAGCAAAAGCTACTGCTGTTCAAGTGAATGAGTCGAGAACATCTTCATAAAGCTAATATTATTGCTCTCGTGCAAATGGATACACTTACAATCACAAATGGATTGTGTGCCACAACAGCTCAGCTCTTTGCCGTGTGCTCCAAGAAGAGAGAAAATAGAGTGGCGAGATAGGCTGAGGGAGATGACGAGTAAACTGTGTACCGCAAAAGAGAGGGTGGCAACCAGCCAGAGATGGAGGTGGAGTTTTCCTTACTCACGCTTGAGATGAGAAAGAACGAGCAGTTTATTTACGTATGTTCGAATGTACGTTTTTCTTTCGTTGGGGCATAAGGAGAGAGTTTGAGATTCAGAAAGAAACGCAACGGTTTTACAAAGTCACTTTTGGTACGGGCAGTGCAGTTCACGAAGCAATCCAGACCAGACCAGGCGACACCTTTTCCTACTTTTTTCATGAATGAAGATGAAATTTTGCGAATATTTGCACCAATTTAATTTGAGTAAACAACATTATTAGTATTGATGAGGGTGATAAGCTGTAAAGTTTATCTAAGAATCCGTTTTATTCTATTGAATGTGGGAAAGATATCTGTAAACACGTTTTATTGTGCAAACATTGAATCAATGAGAAATGAAAAGAGTCCGTAAACACCAAATCCTTAAATTGTGTTTGCTTAACTATTTAGAGATCTTTTAAAGATGTCACTTGAGATAATTACGCGGAGAATAGAAGTTTTATCAAGGTTCATAGAAATTTTTTTCTTGTTATAACAAATTAATACCTAATACTTTTTAAATCTAAACTATGAAGATTGAAATTCAAAACTTTGATTCTTTTGCGGTGCTTAAAAATAAGTCAATTTTACCAGAAGTTAATTTGGAAAGAGTTTGAGCTTAGAAGAATTGCAATTTGCCAAAAACTGTTTTAATTCAAATCAATAAGCTAGTTCATACCAGAATAATTCTTGTTGAATTATTTCATTTTTGTAAATAAGATACATTATTGTGAACTATTTCCACGCTGATTACATTGCAGCAAGAGATTGTTCATGTTCGAGAAAAGACCCTCAACGTTGCTGTGTTCAAGCCTTTTTTCACAGAAAAATGAACATTTTCTTCTTCACATGTTCAAAGTCCAGACCGTTTCTTTGATGAGAATCTACGTACTCCTCCCATTCAAGATCATTTTTGAATGGAAGTGATGATAATGAAAACAGTAATAAAGTGATGAAAAGGTGCAATCAACTCTAAACTGAAGACCTCACCGTTTGAAAAATAAACGAACTTCTTTATTCCACATACATATTATCTCACAAAAATCTGTAAAATTGAATAAAACTAAATGAAGCTGAAAACAGAAATCCTGAGAAAGGGAAAATATTTTCGATACAATTTGACAGCTCTTTAGAAAAAAAATTAACCCAAAAATATCTTTAAAATATGAAGTACACTTGAATTAGTAGCAGTTATTATCTATTCAAAACGGTGGGCTGCGTTGTGATTGTGAACTATGATTTTGAGTTTATCATTAGCTTTATAATTTTCCATTGGAGGGGAAGCAATTTTCTAAAAGGGTACCTCTTCAAATCGATCATTTATTCAGTCTCATTAGCTCCATATAATTTTCTAGATCAACACGTACTACCTATCCTTTAACTTAATTGCAATAATTAAACTAAAGATTAAACTTTGAAGAATAAAAAACTCTGGAGGCGACCGATGCATTTGCATTAAGGAAATGCTTTAGTCGGCAAATAAACACAATTAAAATGGATGACTAAACGTAAAACGCTGGAATGTCATCACTGTGCATCCGATGAAAAGGAATTCCACCATGGAACAAAAAAATCCCCATGAAATAATTCTCATTGGATTGGACATTAACATAACACAATCATATCATATCAGTCCGATTCCTTTTTTAACTGCGCAAAGACATGGATATGGGCATGAGTACATAATCTCAGCGACAACGACAACGCATCTTTTGAGAGAGGAAGATATTGTTTTAACATTATCTACGCACGCATTGTTTAGTTTTTTCTTACCTCATCTTGTCTTGTCTGGCATGAGTACACAATCTCAGCGACAACGACAACGCATCTTTTGAGAGAGGAAGATATTGTTTTAACATTATCTACGCACGCATTGTTTAGTTTTTTCTTACCTCATCTTGTCTTGTCATGTCACGCCACATCAAAACGTTGTGTTTAACACGGGTACACATACACAATCTTTGTTTCATCATGATCATCAGTTCATTTGATTTTAGAATCATGTAAAGCACACTGATTTGTTCTAGTCACAGAGAGAGGTACTCACTCACTCACTCTTCTTCTTTTCAGATAGATTACATTAAGATGTCAACTGGATAACTACCACTTTATTTCTGTTGACACTATGAATTGACCCCTTTTTATTCTGTCAGCCACTTAAAAAGTAACGACTTCATTTAAAAAGGCTTTTCATCTTCTTTGGCGAAGAGTGATGTACCGAAATGCGGATGATGACACTCTACACTACACTACACTCAACAAAAGCATTCATATTATCTTTTTATCATCGATATCATCATTGCTGAAGGGTTAAGCATCCTTCATCTGATAAAGAAGGAAACGAAACCAATCCAATCCAATAGTCATAAGTTACCTGGAATGAGAATTCCTTCTCGCTCGTCGTCTCGTCATCATCCTTCAAAAACTATTTATTTCTCAAACATTTTCTGTTTGATTTCTTGAGATGTTTTTTTTTCGTGGGAAAATACCAGAAATAAATGGATTACCGCGGACAAATTTATGGACCATGAATTATCCTTGACAAACATTTCCTTTTATTCCATTAAAATGCAGAAATTTCCCTGTCAAGCATAAAAAATTGACTTTGAAACCAAGCTAGCCATGCTGGGCCTTATGGAGATGAGCTTCAACTTTTAAAAAAATTAAATCATAATAAAGGCAATCTAATCCATTTTCTTTTTAGTGTCTTCAGACAAATTCTTGGGAAGCTTCTGCTCAGACTTACCTGTTCCTTTTGTTTTTTGACTCAAGTGATTTGTGCGGTGTCAGTGGCGTATCAGTAACACACCTACCACTTGAATTGATATGATACTTTTATGGGGACGATAGGAATATTTTATATTAGTTTATTTTAATGCCTCAATTCAATTGTCATGAGCCATTAAGAAGAAAAGGGGAAATGAGGGTAATCCATCACAATCAATGTTTTCATGCGAGCAGATAAATACTAGCTGTCAAGTAAGAATTCATAATGTACCACGAAAGAAGACAGAGATTATGGATTTCGATATTCTTTTTAATGGACTTTAGACTAGGAATTTCAATTAATGAGGTGTAGAACGAGTGATTTAATGACTTTGGACGGATAGCATTTTGTATTTAAAGACTTTAGTCCTCGCTTTTCTGCACGTGCAAGAAATCTGGACAAATCTAAATTAGTAAATTAAAAATAATTTAATTTAAAATCAATGTTGAATACTTTCCTATTTGCTTTTACGACAAAGATTGTGTAGTGGAATCTGAAAAAAGTTGAACAAAGACTTGTTCCTCAAGAGAATCTGCCTCCAGAGAGTAGCATTCTCATTCAATAGAGGACTCGTTGAGTCTCTCGTTTGAGGATCGGCAGTGGTGAGTACATTGCCTCTAGAAAACAGGAAAAGGTTCGTTAAAGCCTTATTGCAACTCCTTAGCACGTGTTGTAGTTGTAGTATTTCTCTAAAATGTGGTCGCGTGATTTGTTCGTTGACACTGGAATTAGGTAAGATTTTTTAGCTAAAATTTGAGCAATCGTAAGAATTAAGAAATATTTGAACTTTTTCAGTGAATTAATTTTGAGGAAAAAGTTTGTATTGAGTAATTTGATTACAGAGTTCAGTTTATTGAGATTTTACGACAGAATTTACATAAAATCTAAAGACATCATAAAATAATTCTAATTTTTCTAACATGGGATACAGAATGGCACGGGTATTCCATGTGTACTTTTCGAGTTAGTCATTGCATATCTTTATATAATTTTCATGTCCAATTGATTTCCGACAAAGTGCGTCCAAAATTGCATCAAATTATTTCAGATCAATGAATTCAATAATTTTACACAATAGGATGTGCTTTGCCTCATTAAAAATTTCCTTATTTTAAAGAAAAAATGACGCCTCATTAAGCTCATTCTTTGAAATTGATGTTAGGTGAAATCCAAAAGTTTTTGAAAAGTAAAGGACGTTGCTCATTTTTCATTAAGTTTTTTCAAGCCTAAGCCAAGTGACATGTTCATGTCATGCCAAACATGGATTTCATTTCAGTAGCAGAAGAATTTTTTTTGTCTTGAAGGTGGCATCTGATGAGACCTCCCAGCAACATTACGAGTCCTCTGTAAGTTCTCATTTGCCATATGCCGAGGAGGTTCGAATAAAATTACCCGTAAAGAAAGAAAGAAAGGTGATTAGATGATCCAGATTACAAATGGCAAAACACAATAGACAATAGGAAGAAACGTGCCTCCTGGACAGAGCACCTTCATAATTTACTGGAGAAGTGAGACATTTCAATTGCAAGTTGACACATTCATTTCGTTCCGACTGACGCTTTTCATGCGTAGGGTCCATTTCTTCTTATGACCCAATCCGAATCCCTTCTTCTTTGGGTGATGTGGATGGGTTATTTATGAGCATTCCAGGAATTCCTCCTTTTTTTTGCTCTGCCTCCAAATATAAGTAAAAACACGTATTAACAGCTTGTAATAAGCATCATAATTTTCCTAAAGAAGAAAATGCATCGATGCACACTCACTTTAATATAAATTCCACACTAATAATAGCTTTGATTCTCGATCTTAAGTAATTCCGGGAAAAATTGGCTCGTAAAAAAACGGAAAAGTCCAGTCGGACCAGACAGGCGCTCTTTATTTACTTGAGTGAGACGATGCCATAAACTGAAAGTGTTTTTGACTCGTGTCGTGTCATGAATCATGCTTATGGAGGAGGACGAGGAAGGAAGTGCAATGGATTTGGAATACAATGTTGATGTTGATACTTCACATGATTTAAATGGCCCTAGTGATGGAATCGATGAAAGAAGAATTGCTGTGGTCCGTAGTAAATGGCTTTTTTTACGATGGTGGAATGGCCCCGTGTTTTTGTCTTCAGGTAAAAATGGGAACGTGCTTCACGCGAAAAAAAATATTTTTTTTTTTGCTAGAAATAGGAAATAAGCATCTAATGAATCAACTCAACAAGTATGGGGTCAAAAAACCTACAAAAAATTACCTACTTTTGTTCTGTTTTGACTGCCGCAATAAATAATTAAAAAAGCATTTTTGCTTGCACTCTCTGCTCAAACTACATACAATACACAGACAACATCATACCGGTCAAAGTCATTTCTTGTGATGTTTCACTTGGCCCGGGATGTAGGTAATTTGTTTAAAAATTAATGGCTTTAATGACCTCGTAATAATGACGTTAGTGCATCTTCATAAGATTTTGCATGCACAATGCAAAATCCTTGGTGAAAATGATCCTTTATCATATCTATCTATCGATGATGGTTTATCAACTGAATTCTTTCATAATGAATGTGACGATTCATGATTAAGATTAGGCCAGGTATCATATCTGTAGAATGGGAAAATTCCCTTGTCCAATTGAATAGGTTTTAACACATTGAGGTTGTAAGTAGTTGTACGTAGCCATTGACAAAGTGCCAAAGAAAGTGCATGTGTCTTTTATTTATCGGCCCCTTTTTCTTCGAAAAGTTAAGGAAAAGGTGGATAAAAAGTGAAAATCAAGATATCATATCATTATTATTATTTTTGCTTTAATTGTGCCGATACCACCAAGGGAAAGAAGTCAGATTTCTTATTCTTCTCAATGCTTGATGCAGATGTACGCAGACCCAGTTCACGTTTTCTTTTTTTTTTAAAAGAGCATGATATAGATATTGTTATTATTATGTAATTATTATTACACTGCTGCATTATTCCGGAAAAAAATAATGAAATATTGTTGTAGCACTCCATGATCCACCATTCCGACTAAGAAGAGGAGTTGTTCTAATCACAGCAAGCGAGATATCTCATACTTTTACCTTCCTCGAATTTAAGATAATGATAGCTTCTTTTTTTCTCCTCTCTCTCATTTCCATCATCAAGATCATGATGCTCATACTCATTTTTTTTCTTAAAGCCTGGGAGCTAAAAACGTTTTTCTCTCGAGATTATTATGCTCATGCAAAGTTCGCACCGCCAAGCGAAGTAAAGGCGAGCCGATACGAAAACCAAACCAGCATCACATCACGGACAAGTTACCAGCTTCTGGAACCGGTATAGAAAAAAAAGAAGAAATTATTGGGATGAAATGAGACTGACGAGTTTCCTCCTCAACTTTTCACAGCTCACGTTGCTTCACACCATCATCTCCGCCACCACACCACACCATACCACCATCACCTTTTTTTTCTTGAGACTCGACTTCGAATTCGATGAATCCTGATGAATTCATTTTCAGTTTGGCTTACAGGAACGTCACAATAATCACGATAATGGGAATAATAATACCCGAGCTACCTTGCCACACACAAACACCGGACGGATGGAGAGAAAATATTTTTACAAAATATGTATGCCTTTTCATTTAAAAAAAATCGTTGCATAAAGATAAAAGGAATTTTATTGGTATTTGTAATATTAGGCAGGTATTTATGAACATGGATGGACGGACCTTTTTTTTCGCTTCACATCTTCCTCCTCATCTTCATCATCTCATCGGAGGTAACAAACAAAAACAATCATATCAAAAGGTGTATATAAACATTTACCTACAAAAGAGCGGCCTCCTTTCTTCCCTTTTAATATCCTTCCACTCCGCTAACTCCTCTTCATCTTTTTTTCTTCTTCATGATGCGATGATGACGAGCAGGAGTCCAAATGGGAAAAGACTTGTTAACAAGTTTTGCAAGATACAATGGAACAGAGTAAAATGTGAATCGCGTTGCGGCTCCCTTTTATCATCATTATGATCATCATCACATGCCGGCATTTTTTTGTGAGAAGAAGCGCTCCAGAAAAGTGTGAAAAGACACTTTGAAACAGAGATAATGGAGGGATATGCCAATATTATATAGGTTTACCTACACACTCACATCTATTTTATTACATATTTGGTAACATATTAATATCAATTCACCTCTCATCTCATCTGAAAGCAACACAACACAATACATGCCATAATGCATGGCGGCGGAGAGGCGACATGACTAAGCCTTCGAAATTTTGAACAAAGTGGTACATATTTCTTCCAACAAATTTCTTTCCGGTAATGAACCTTTTTTTTCTAAAGTGGTGTGGTATGCAATGGCTTAGCTGACGGTATTTCAACTGACTAGGCTAGGCTGCTGAGGAGATTTCTTTCTCATCTTCTTAAGTTTTACAGATTTCTTCGAGTTAATGACTGTAAAAATAGTTTTCATTTTTGGGTGGATCATGAGATGTGATGTGATGTGATACGAAATGAATATGACAGTAATTGTCCAAAAGTAAACAAGATTACTCTTGAAATGAACAAGTTTCATATTCATGACAAGACAAGGCTTTACTTTACTTGAGAGATGTTCAATTTGCTTTTGCTCAGGTGAACAATAAGTGTTTCCATTAACATACTTTTCGTTTGGCAATTCAATGCAATGATGGCAACTTCATGTCTGATTTTTTTTGTCATTTCTGCAGCATTATTCATTTCACTCTACTCCATCCAGTCTGCTTGCCTTTCGTTTTATCAAATCTAATCCTCTTTTAAAGTTTTAGTTTCAAGTAAGCAGAGGTTGGATTACGGATTACCTGGTTTGCTTTGCTTTCGTTCTTCTACAACTCTTCTTTGTATGTAAAGCTGGATGGATTTTTTTAAACGGGAGAGCTCGTTTTCAAGTTTTGTAGATTTGAAACGCATGCAATTCAACTCAAGTCTTAACTTGTTCTGAAGAAAAGTATAAAAAACACTCATTCTTTCAGTTTCAGGCTATCATACTATTTAAAGGGATTATACGCAGATTTACAAGCATTTTTTGACTAAAATGAAGTAAGAATGCTCCCTTCAAGCGCTTTTTTAATGCGTACGGGTGGGTTGGAGAAATATCCGTTTAAAATAAGGAAAGAAGACTTCGATTTTTTTTTCTTACTTTTTTACTTATGAAAAGCACCCCATAATAAATTTTCAATAAACCCCACAATTAAGTTTTACACATATGGATTAGGGAGGTTGGGAGGCGAGCTTTTAAGAACAATTTAGGGAAAAGAGTATAATGTCTCGCAGGAATTCATGTTACCTTTTCCAACACCCATTTTCATATTTAAGAGAGGAGATAATGAATGGTTATGCTAGCCAGTGAGTTGATGGACTTATTTAGGGAGAATGTTGCTGTTTTAGGGAGAATTAGTTGTAAAAAACTCTGTCACAGGATAGCCCATTTGTGATGTAAGTATGATCAGAGAGTCGTAAAAAAATGCAGAATAATTTGATAATTAAGTAAAATTCTAAATTAAAAAACTTTTGCAAGAAGGTGTCCATTTGTACAATGAAAAATATAAAGTAAAATGTAAATTCGTAAGGAAAAGAGTCACACACAAAACTTCCGAATGTCCTCTTGGAAAACATAAATTCTTAAATCAAAATAGTGTTAAAAATACACAGGTATGTTATGTTCTTCAGTACTTCTAAAGCCCAAAAAGTCTGGTTTTTTTGTTTTTCTTGAAAAAGTATAAACCAAACAAAATATGACTTTTTAGCTTTTTATAAGCCTTTTAAAAAGTCATTTTTAATCCCTTTGAAACCGATCAGTCTCAACTCAACTCATGGTCACTCAAGCTAAGTCACTTGCTCATTCTCAAAATTCTCGTGAATTTCGTTGAAGTTTACTTATACACATGAACGAAAGGAGTGAATACAAACTTTTTTATGACGGCTTTCATACACATATCATATGAAGTAAACTTAAAAAGAAGTACGCTCATAAACGGTTCGGATTTTCTGGGCTAATCTTTTTTTAAGCACGGTTTGTTTTTAAACTGAGAAAAAAATGTCGCACAAAAATAAAGGAATTATAGTTTTGAAGGCTTTTAAGAAAGATATGCCGACCTTTGAATACATGCAATGGAATTTTGAATGTCAACGTAGTTTGTTCTGGTATACATATTTTGATGCAACTAGTCAAACTATCATCGTCCGTTTACCGTGTCAATCCGCAAAATTCATTAAAAACTCTATTTGGTCGAAATCAAATTGTCAAAAATAAATACTTATGTGATTATTGTCATGAAGGAATATTTAACCCCAAGTATTTCAAGAAAAAATCTGTACATGGCTGTTTGCATGTAATATCGAGCTACCTAAGTACACGAAGTTGTCGTGCACTCAAGATATTACATGACAAGGGGAAAACAAGTCCATTTGTAGTTTCTTGATTTTACAGCGGTATTAAACTCATCACACATATCATATCACATCAGCAGCATTCAAACCACTTACTCCACCAATATCTTCTGTACCTACGACCAACGTTAGTTCATGTCCATCTCGATCTTGAACGATCCATGTGAGTGAGTGACTGCGACGGTCTCACAATCAGTCTCATCTTTTCTGGGAGGAATACAGAGAGGTGAAGAAAGTGTAAAGCCAAAGTCTCTTTCTAGATTATCTTCTCACTCACAATCAGAGCTCATAGAAGGCAAAGAATTTTGTGGAGAGAGCAAGTATTTACACCAGCAGCAGAGGAATCGAAGAAGCATCAACATCAACAAAGCATTTTTTTCTCTCGAAAGCTTCTCTTTTACAGACAAAATAGTCTGAAGAAGAACGCTCACTCAAGTATGTACATGGAGAAGGGAAGTTCAATAAAAAAAAGAATGGACATTGGGTTGGATGTAGTTGAGTTTGGACGGTTTCCCTCTCTGTGTAAGTGAGACTTGGAGTAGGACTTGGCTTGTCTTGTCTTGACTGCGCAGAGCCACTGCAATGTCGTGTCGTTTTAGTTTCCTTACGTTCCAAGTTGAGTTGAGTTGAGTGAGTGATGATGAGGACTGTTTTTTCGGGGGTTCACTACTACTTCTTCCCATAATAATTTTTTTAAAAGGTAGGAAGCAAAGAGAGAGAAGAAGCTTCACAGACTCAGAATCATCAAAGGCCATGCCAAGCCAAGCCAGACCAGACCAGACCACTAATCAACTGCAAAACTGTGGGTACGACTACAACATATTTTTTTCCTCCGAAGCACCAAGAAGCACCTTCATCATCATCGTCGTCATCATCCATCTATATCCCTTCTTGATGAAAAGGTACATTATTATTCCCTTGGCTTCTTGTCGGACGTGAACTTTTTTTAGAGAAAAAGGGAGCAGACTTGGAGGTCCTCTCTGTTTTACAACGTTTTTTCCCATTGTCCAATCAATTCTTACCTGGTTTCCTTGTGTGTGCCTGTGTGTGAAAATGAACGGAATGTATCGATTCATAATTACCTTCCTCAAAAAGGTCTTCCTTTTTTCATTTTCTTCAACGAACTGAAGTGAAGAGAACAATTCTTTCGTCTTAAAAAGTCAGAGAAGAGCACCCACATTGACTTGACTTGAACTTGCACTTGTGAATTGAGCTGTGAGAAAAGCAGTTTGTGAAGTGAGAGACTAATAGAAATACCTATACTTCTGCTTTGCTTGCTTGCTGCATGCCTCTGCAGATTTGACACTTTTTCTTCTTACATAATAGGTGTTGATAGTTGGTAGTCGTGAATGAGCTGAAGTGGAGAATAGATTGCAACTCAGATTGAGATTGCGATTCCCCAAAACAATTTTTTTTTTGTTAGAAGTCTTATCAGTCAGTGCTCATCACTCGTTCAACTTCTTCAGACCTTGTCTGCCTGAAGAAAAAAAAATTGGCAAAAAACAAGAAATACCAGGAGCAAGCTTGAGCCGGCTCATCTCAGCTTCAGCCGGGCTATTGGATCATCATCACCACCACTATCATCATGATCATCATCATCACAGATTGCAGATATTAATCAAAGTGACTGTAATTCATTAGATGCGAAAGCAAGTCCGCAAAAACTTTTGCATACATTACTTTTTCTATTAAGACATTTTGAAAGACTGGAAATAACAAACCTATTTTTAGTGCATTCACAATCAAACCGCAATTAGTAAATGTCCTGACATCTTGACTGGACTAAGAAATTTGCCACATTTCATCATCCTCAAACTCTAACTCAACGTGTTCAGGATCTTGTTCCTTCGCACTAACTCAGCGGTATAGTACCCCACCGGTTAGACGAAAGTCATGACATGATCTTAAAAGTCATCTTGAGATCAGGTATGTACACATTTTTTTTCTTTATCATTTTGCTAATAATTACAAAAAGAACAAAATATTATGAGGATGGATGAGCAAGCTAGTCAAGTCAGCCATACCGTATCAGATCAGATCACGATCACACTTATTTATGAATAATAATAACATGCCTCAAGAATTTTTTTTTCTCAGAAATGTATGTACATGTGTAGTAGATCATCTCAAATTCAACTCAACGTGTTCAGGATCTTGTTCCTTCGCACTAACTCAGCGGTATAGTACCCCACCGGTTAGACGAAAGTCATGTCATGATCTTAAAAGTCATCTTGAGATCAGGTACGTACACAATTTTTTTTCTCTATCATTTTGCTAATAATTACAAAAAGAACAAAATATTATGAGGATGGATGAGCAAGCAAGTCAAGTCAGCCATAGCGTATCAGATCAGATCACGATCACACTTATTTATGAATAATAATAACATGCCTCAAGAATTTTTTTTTCTCAGAAATGTATGTACATGTGTAGTAGATCACATCACATTACATCCTCTGAAAAACAAAAAAAAATGTTTTTTTAAAAATATAATATAATCATTTTAGAAGATCCCCTAAGCTTTTGCAAATTGGCCATAAAGACTAACCTGTTTTCCTCTTATTAAATACTCTTACTTACTTGCTTGTTCGCGTTCGTCACATTTTTTTATGCAAACTCTGACTCCGCAGTCGACAGTCGACTCACTCATTTTCATTGTAGACCAGGCAGGTAATAGAATAGACAGACAATTTACAAAGACAATAGGAGATGAGATGAGAAAACATGAAAAATAATGCAAAAATGTTTCATTTCTTTATTCATGCTCATCTCTTTAAATCCTCATTATCATTTTTCTTATTATTAATGTGCCTCCCTTATACAATACAATTATATTTTTGCAGATTGCAGGAACAGCCCAACAAGTTTTTGACCACATGACTGACTACCCAGAAATACGTATCATTCAATTCATGAGATCACTATTCTCCCTCACAATCCGCACTATTGCATTTTGATACTTATTCTTGTTCACTTGATCCTCCAATTTTGAATTCAATTCTGGATTCAAGAATCAAGTGTAAACTTTTCATTAATAAAGATTGAGACATTAGTCCACATAAAAATTGAATCAGATCAGATCAGAATCAAATCAGATGACGAGATCAGATGAAGATACTCTCATCATCCTCGCACTCCTCTAGTGTTTGTGCTCACATTCTTATCGATACCA
The DNA here is from genome assembly GCA_027743895.1 of Seira musarum. Taxonomy (NCBI): domain Eukaryota; kingdom Metazoa; phylum Arthropoda; class Collembola; order Entomobryomorpha; family Entomobryidae; genus Seira; species Seira musarum. Next base: position 29,902 of record JAHZMX010001013.1, on the reverse strand, counting down.
TTTGATCGTGTCAAAAAGCTGTAGAACGATGTAATAAAAATTGAAAGAGAACGAAGAAAAATCCAAGAGCAAAAGAGGAATAATTGAATGAAAAAAAAAGACTACAACTGACTGACTGAGAAGTGCTCCTGCCAGTATCGTATCGTGTCGTATTGTCGTCATCGTCATCATCAACATCATCTCATCAACCACTTCTCCTCTTCTTCTTTTTCTTGGCTTCACTGATCTTGATGATCCTGTTAACAGATTTCAGTTTTATTGAAGTAGGAGACATGTGAACACCTATAATTTACCAGTGCGTCCTTAACAATACAAACTGCATTTATCTATAAACTCACCGTTTCCTTACACGCGTGAGGACAAGAATGAAGTGTGTAAACTGACAATAATTTTTTTAGAATTTTTGAACAATTTACAACTACGTCAAAGGTGTAGAAAGTGGTAGTTGTATTGTAATTACGTGAGTGCAGATTAGTTAGTAATGCTACCACATTCGAATTCAAGAAGCAGCTTTACACTAGCTATAATTGCGGAAGTGACATTTTCGCTGTCGCTGTGCGAACTCCAATAAGCAGTTTGTAGTCATGCTGAACCAAGTGGTGTCGCTGATTGTGAGTAATTGCAGAAGTGTCGGCACACAGTTCATTGCAGCAGAGACGAGCATCATCATCATCAACTACCCATACGCATGAATGATGGATTTCATGTGGATTCTATTTATGTCATTCGTCACATCTCTTGTCATTCCTATGTGTTCTGGGTAAGTCCATAGTCCATTTCCTTTGTCAATGCCATCAAAAAAAATCATTTTGAAATGCTTTTACTTTAAACTTAATTTCATCCTTGGTTAATTTTAAGGAACTTGAATGTGCTTTCTTAATGCGGGGAAAATTTATGAGCTCTAATTCAATCTCGGTTTGAAGAAATTCCGTGAAAATGACAGAGAAATTAATAAATTGTCAAGGGTTGTCATATAAAGCAGGTAAAATATTGAGACCTCTGTCAGAGTCCACCTCATCATCATCATCATCCTCATAATCATCAACATTATCATCATCTCTTCTGCATCTGGTTTGTTTCAAACGTGACTATTATGCAGTATCAGTGTCTGCTCAGGTAGATCATGTTTACATTTTTTGCATACCTTCCATCAACCAACATTATCCACTCTACTTAAACCCCGTAGTTTTTTTTCGTTTCCTCCATTTAACAGTATTTATTTTGTTAATCTAATTCTATCCTCCTCCAAGAAAAAAATTAAACTTTTCTCAAATGAATTATCATGTTTCTCCAAATTCCATTTGAAAAGGTGAAACAAACCTTCCAGCTTTATAGAATTGGACTGGAGCCTGGAGACTTTTGTCTGGAGAAAAAAAGGTTACATACAAAATGTATGTAAAAATCTTCTTCTCTTCTCGACTCAAGAGAATAGAATGAGACGCTGTCTGTCTCCCCATTGTTGGAGGAAAATTGTTTCGTCTTTTTTTTACTTACCTTCCCTTCCCCCAAGAAAAATAATATATTTATTGTGATACTAAAAGCAATAATAAATAAAGTGCCTTGGATTGCGTACGGTTAGATGAGCGCGTATTCGTAAACACCTTTAGTTTGAGGGACATGAAATGAAAACGCTTACTATTACTTACGCTATCTTCACTCTTGATACCTAATTTCCTCATTCAATTCCAATCCAATCCAGTCATGCAGTAAATCCCCTGCAATCCACTCACTTCGTATTGCATTTTACCTTGTATATTTTCCCATATGAAATGAACGAGGATAATAACAATAATAATCGCTTTTTAGAACCTCAGGCCCTTCTAAGAAGGTGATAAACTATATGAGCAGCTTACACATACATTAAACTTGAAGAAAAAAGCTCAGCTTTTACTTTACTCCTTTAACATTTAAAATGCGAGGAAAATTGGGATTTGGATGGATGCAATGCAATGCTGTAAGTGTATTCATGCACATATGCACTCTTGTATATTTTATGAGAGGAGATGAGCAAGTGTCAAGTACCCGAGTAAGATTGTCACATCTTTTTTTTATGGACAAGCGTAGAAAATTAGTCACGACTCGACTCACGAAGTCCAAAAAAATGCATCAAAGTCTTCATGCATTTTATTTAAATACTTAATCCATCAGAATAAAAATATAATCCCGAAAAAATTTAGCACAAAATAAACGTTTTCTTGCAAAAGAATTTAAATTTTTATGATCAGACCATCACTTTAGTGTTGACTTCACTTCACAAGAGTGTTGAAATGAGTAGATATCCTATCGGCAAACGATCTGTTCTTAAACGAACTGACCGTACGTCGCACTGTTCTGCTGTGGCTTCTGAGGTTTTTATTGCCTCTCCCCGACAAATCGAATGCAAATGCTGTTGAGTAGATCAACTCACTCTTCCCTCATGTCGGTTTTTATTTTTATTGGTTGGTACTTGACCTCTTCATCCCTTTCTTTTTCCTCATTGTTTTCCGCTCAAATGATTCGCAGGAATTTGGGAGCTGCACCGCAATTTCCCGAATTGGCTTTTCTTTGCCGGAAAAATTGTTTTTGAAAGTAAATTACTACGTTTATTACCACAACCCAACCTCAACGTTTTTTCCACGAAGAAAAGAATTGAAATTGGGAATAATTTGTCAACGGTTTTGCAGGCGATGAAATCACGGCCAAAATTTAAATATATATTTTTTGGGGAAAATTTATGATTGAATTGAGTGCACATGGACAGTTCATGGTGGCCATAATCATAAATGAAGGCACGCTACAACAACCATAAAGCTTTGTCTTGAAACATGAAACGATCGAATTTATACTGACTCCCATAAAGTTCCCTAAATGCCTCGAGTGATTTCAGACAAAAAATTACTATGTACTCCTAATTGAAGTCAAACGTCTACTCTATTTCCACCCTCCTCTTCCTCAAAAAAATTAAATGCGTCCGTAATAATAATAACAAATAATTATTACCTTCGTGTTCAACCTGGCCTAGTCTTGGCTCTTGGGTTAATAGAATTTCAAAAAAATGAAGAATTTTTCCTCTTCCTTCCCTGTTTTCACTTTTTTTCTGGAGAAGCGTGGAATGCACGCTCCACGTTTCAGTAAATTGAGGGGTTAAAAACATTTGTTTTTTATTCTTAAAAAAGTCAGTCTAGTCTTGAAAGTTCAGGGCATTGTAATGCTTTGGAGTCGTCACGAAATCAACGTTATGGAAGGTCAAAAAATGCATCTACATCATCATTATGATCATAGGGCTCTGACAGTTCAAGAAAAAATATAATTATTTTTGGGGTTGCCCCTCAGGAATGCCTAGTTCAAAGTTACTTACAAATTGTCATTGCAAAATGAGGAAAACAAAATCAGTTCCTAAAAGTTTTCCTACTTAATTTCAATTCTGAAGTAAAAAAATTCTCAACTTCCTCCAGCGCATTGCATTGCATGTTGAATTAGATTGCGCACTAAACTAAACCAACGCACCATGACTCATGTTGACAAGTGTTTACATCTCTGAGCGAATTTACGAGCCACAAGCTTGGCATCGCTTGCATAACAAACAAAAGTCGTCATAAAGCATTTCTCTCTTCCTCCCTCTGGATCATATCTAAATCAAAGTGTGTGCTTCTGCTTCATCTACAGCTTCACTCGACCACCAAGTCTCTTCGTTTTCTTCTTCTTCCTAATCATTCTTCTTCCTGAATAATAACATCGTCCTGTCCTACTGATGAATGCACTGTCTACCTCCAGCCTCGAAAAAGGGTCAATTGAGAATCCAGATAAATTGCTTGAGAAGCATTTCGTATGCAGGCCAAATACCAAAAAAATAAAAATATCTTATTCACATTTCATTTTTCAAAAGGACCAAGCCAGTCCTGGTCCTGGACTTGGACCACAGAAAAAAATACTCAGTTAGTCAGGTTGAATCGTTGAATACATTTTTAGAGTATCATCTTCTTCTCTCGTTTTTAAATTCTTGTTATCTCACTCATTACATCACATAATGAAATGCTGAAAAGGGTAAAAAAGAAAAGTATTTTTTTGTTTCCTGGCTTAGCTTGAGATAGCGTTATCTCGTCAGAAAATAGAATTGTAACTTGCCTCATCATCATCGTCATCCCCATCAGGATTAGTAGGATGCATCAGGTGAACAATCCATAGCCAAGCCAAGCCACAAGCTGAGATTCCTTGTTGCAGGCCTGACCAGGCCAGGCCACATCATAACACATCACTCAAGCTCCATAAGATATAGAAAGAAGAAAGGAGAGTGGAAGTGGGCATATTTTTTGTACATGTTTATTAGGCAAACTAGATTAAAGACTTTTTTATTAATGGGGAAAGCGAATAGATTTGGTTTGAAAATGAGAATTGGAAAAAGTTTTTCAAATCCACTTCAATTCAATTCAATATGATAATGATAAAGTAAAAAGAATCGTTCACTTGAGTACCACATACAGATCCGAGTGTGGGCAACGTGTGCACCCTATTTCACCCTGCCTTCTTTCTTGGGGTTAAAAAAAGTTGAAATCATCATTATCCAAAATCTGAACTGTTTAGATAAGGAGTAGTAGATGTGGTTGTAGTTGTAGTTGTGTGGAGAAAGGAGTGAGATGAGATGATGCAGCGGGAGAAATAATATTCATGTGAGTGAGTGGAGTAGAGAGTAGTGAGGTGAAGGGTAATAAATAAAAGATAAGGAAGATCACACACATTGATAGATAATGTGGATACCTGGGCTAAACTAAACTAGGGCTCATCAATTATACCTGTATAACCAATTTATTCTGAATGAGGCATTTCAAGGAAATATGTCCAGCTTTTTTATGGTCCAACTTGAAAAGGATTAGACAAGTCGAGTCCAGCCAGTCTTGGCCTTGGAATAATAAATGAATTACGCTGGAAAATCATTTTTTTAACAATCAAGTCAAATGACTTGGCTTGACCAATTGGGCAATAAAAAAGATGAGAGTGAAAAATATTTATGATGATTTCCGTTCCCACAGGGGATTTATGGATCCACCCACAAGTCAACTACTCCTTGATCCGGTGAGAATGTGTCGCAAGAATAGGCGAAATATGAAAGACTCTTCAAATTTCATCGTTCATGGGAACTCAGTGGGCATGGCCCACAGGCACCGTCGTAAAGTCCGCAGTTTCTGTACCAAAGAGCCGGAAATGATCCGCGAGGCGACGAGGGGCGCAAAGATTGCTACTGCGGAGTGCCAGTTCCAGTTTCGCAATAGGAGGTGGAACTGCTCATCACATCCCAAGAGCATTCGCAGAATCCTTGACCGAGGTAAGTTAAATATATTATACTGGCCTGCTTTGAAAATCAAGTTTTTTTTACTCCTTTCGATTTCCTTCATTCTTCAACCTACGTATTTTTACTAGAGGAGAACAATGGGCTAATAAATTGCACTCTAGTTGACAAAAAGGAATGCTGCCTCGTTTTCAAAATGAATGGGGACAATTGCAATTACAATTTCGATTTCGATCATTATCAAACATTTGCCCTGATGAACTACAATTGTAATCTAAACAGCTTATTCAAAAAGGAAAACAACTTGAACTTGACAATGCAATTCAAAGTTGCATTTAATTTTTTTAATGAAATTTTTGCGCATTTTTTACTCCCAATTTTCATATCTTTGTTTTCACGCGTCATTAAATAAATTCTTGAAACAAAAATTCCGATACTTTCCAGTTTCGTTTTTTTTCTTCGTGTTTAGTTCATGATTAAAGTGACTCATAAATTTTGGGCTCTTAGTTCAACACACAATTTAGATGAGACCAGATAATAAAAATCAGAATCACTGCGCTTTTACGAGCATTATTCCTTCACTACTTGTCAACTAAGCAGAGGTTTATTGGTTCTAGGCGCCACTTAAATGATTTTGCACTTCAACTCGCCGCTGAAATATTGCTCATGCTCAATGCTCATGTTATCTTGCTAATTCATTGTTAGTCAAACGCAATATGAACTGAACAATGGGATCAAAATTAATTATTAATCTTGAGAGCAAAACAAATATGAATCGTGCCTAATGCAAGCACATGTTCAGGATCCAAATTACTTATGCATGTGAACATGAATTTTGTTTTGATTTTGATCCAATTCTCATTGTTCTGCACTTGACACACTAATAAAGAAGCAGAGTCGTAAAAGATGATTGAAATCCCAAAATTCACGAACCTTTTGTCATTCTGCAACTTGCAATATAATGCAATGCAAAAAAATAATATGTCATATCATGACATGAAACTTATGCACTTTGCCCATCGTCTCTTGAGGAAAAAGAAAGAAAAAACGCAATGATAATGATACGGTCGCATAAATAAAAGATAAACAGGCAATAAAATGATTTTGTGCTCAGGTAGAGGCAGTAGAGCAGAATGAATTGGCTAAATTAAAATTTAATTTATTTCCTTGCCCATTAAATCAAGTGAAACAATGATTGTTTATGTAACGAAAAACAGTGTGAAGATTTGTGTTAAGATTGCGTAGACTTGTCCAACCAAACCAGTTACAAACATTTACGATATCTGCCATCACCGTAGTCCACTCCACGACAAGAGGCATGTAGACTTTGTACTTTGTATTTAAAAGTAGTTTCTTTTCATTAAAAAATGCAAATTAATTTGCGTAAAATAGAGAATCACAGAGATTTGCAATAATGTATGTATTGCGTGCATTCTAGAAAAATAAAACAATCAGATAAATAAATGTGATACAAGAAGATTTAAGGTAGGATGAAGGTCACCCTAATTTTGAGCAGCATAAATATGTACACAGTTTTAATCCAGCTACAATTTTTCTTGCTTAGAAAAGTTGACTTTGATCTGCCATCAAAATATGTGTAATAACTTAATAACATTCTGGAAATTAAATGAAAGGACACATAGCAAATTCTTCAAAAAGTCAAAGTTCGTTAAATCATTTATTGACAAGTGTCTAACCGGAACTATAATTTGAATGAAATGCATTTTAAGTCTTGAGTCACAATTTATGCACATTAAACTCTTTTCATGAACTTCTCAAGTTCTATGAAATGCAGAGTAAATTCTGGAATTGCATTTTTTATGGCAAAGTCAGAGTCGCCAAGTATGACTCAACTGTGCGCTTATTATTGTAATTTACGAGCCACGAGTCTCTTTATCGTGTGATGAAAAGGATTTAATGAACCCCATAAATCTCAAGCTTTCAATTTTCTTGGCAAACTTCTTCTCTAACGTCCTTTCAAATCAAACAATTCAACCCTAAAGAACATGGACTCAAAGTTATGCACGTACAGTAAAAAACCGTCAAAAAACAGTTCAGTTGATGATACAATAGAATGGGATTTTACGAAAGTGCAATAACTTATTAAGGAGATGTTGACATACACAAAAGGCGGCTGGCGGCTTACAGAGAAAGAAACGACAGAAAAAAATGTTGCCGGATCTAATTCATGCAGATTTCGTGCTTGTCCTTCATTAGCCAAAAAGATTAATCAATCAAAAAAATCTTTGCCGAACTGCTCCACATATTTTACAACGAAAATCGTGTATGCATTTATACTTACTTGTAAATTACACGAGGTTGGTGACATGAAACAATCAAATTACGTCACCTCTCTGCCTCATTAACGAATATTAGTGAAGTGCAATGATATGATATCAGCAAAACTGATTTTCTTGTTATTTAGGAGCTCACCCTTTAAGATCATTTAAACTTCTTATCTTGAATGAAAATGTATTTTAGGTAGTTTTGATCTGGATCGTAAATTAAAATAAAAAGTGTATTGAGCCGTTAAAAAAATAATGAGTTTATCATGTCAAATAGTATCGTATCTGTTGCCGTTTTTGATTACTTTAGTTTGGTACTACCGTGGGTTTTACAAGAAAAGTTGCTTGGGTGGGCAGGTGCACCTGCAAAAACCTAAATTGAATTTGCAAGTCCAAAGTTAGTTTGAATTATGGAAGGAATCTGAACGGGTTCATCTAGAATATTTAAAAAGCCCTTACCTTTAATTACTCGAACGGACACTTGTCGTCATTTTCTTTTCATTGTAGTTCCATCTATTTAAAGGTAAAAAATTAAATAGTTTCACCAAAAATACCACCCCATTTCATTATCATTATCAGTAATTATTTTCAAGAACATTTTCACCTTTTCTTATCGCAAAACAAGGGAGAAGTAATGATAAGCTTTTGAGATTGTTAAATTGTTAAATCTTAAAAGGGTTATATAGCACATCAATTTTATCTTCAACTTTTTTCGTTCAGAGTAAATGAAATATGAAGCCCATTTGATAAATAGTTTTAGAAACCGTTGCACGAAACCATCTTGATTTTGAAATCCATAAGGGCAACAAATCCACACCACAAAATAGAAAAGCTTTATCTCTATTTTCAAATTCGAAGATAAGACAAGGAGACACAAAGGGTATAAAGATAAGGTAAACAGCTATACCCACTTTAGAGACAAAAGCTATTTTTCACTTACACCTCAACTCTGATCTATTACCACAACCACTATTGCCAAGTACAAACATAAATGCCTCCATAGAAGATGCAGTTGCAAGTCGCCATATCATTCATATGATCCTCATTTATTGTTCTCCTTACGATTCTGATGTGATGTACGCTTTTCCTGAGTTCCTCAACATATTTCATGTCTCCTCTCTTTCTGAAGTTCTCGTCACCTAAAAATATTTTCGGTCCATTATCGACCATTCCACTTATTTTGTAATTAAGTGGAACGCCTACTGCACTGCATCAAGTGCATCGAGATCGAGATATCTAAATCAAGTACATTACATTGCTTGCGTGGTCTGGTCACATCTTAAAAGGAATATCTCGTCCAATATATTCCGCTTATCATAAAACACGAAACAATGACAAGTCCAATTCAATTCAATTTTTTTTTCCTAAAAAATTTTCTAAAAAGCATATTGTTTACACAAGCTAAAAAAAATGAAAGAAAGTCAAGTCAATTGACGGTGAAGGTGATGACGACAGACGAGTAGACCGTGGGAATGAATTTTGCTGCTGAGTGACTGACTGACCCTTTACATTACAACAGGTAAGGTAAAGGTACAACAGGTATTCTAAGTACAAACAGGTAGAAAGAAGCGATGTGATGACAAAAAAAAGTTGTTTTTACTAATGCGTTCCATTCACAATGAAGTAAGCATCTTCTCACTGGATTGGGATTGGATTCTCTTTTTTTATCAACCCTATTCTACTGTAGTAGTAGCAATCATGCTGGTATTGTTGACAAGACAAGAGTCACCGTAGCGGTATTGCTTTTTGGGTTGTCATTGCCTTGTAAATCTTTTCCTTTCCTTCTTCGGTTTTACTAATTTTTCCTGAGAGTTAAATAGTCGGACTGAATGGAATTGGTGAAATTTTTTTGTAATGGAACTATGAACTTACAAAGCTCACAATTTCATTTGATCCGTTGGGAATAAAGATGTATTTTTTGCAAAGTGATCACTTCACTTTTTACATTGACCTTGAACTATTTGTACAATAAAATGACAATGAAGATCATAAAATTAGTTCTTCCTTGAATTGTGTACATAGCTCCCATCTCTTTGAAGCTAATAGATTTTTTTGTGAGATCACTATCACTCCTACGAAGATGAACACAGGAAGGGACATTATTACTCCCACAGTTCATTCACGATTTTTTTCCTCCACTCTTTTGCTTTTGTTGACTTTAAGATGGATTTATTGGCGATCAATCATTATCAAAAGGGAAAATCTGAAGAGGGTGCGTTCCGTAGTGCGTGCACACAAACATATCTTATCCTAATGATAACGAGCTCATCATCTTCCTCATGGCATGGGAAAATTGTAAAACTTGTCGTGTTGTGAGGCTGAAAAAAACAAATGAAGGGTTAGGTAATCGATTGGTTGTAAAAGTTTGTTTAAAGAATAATAGATCATTTGTATGATTCCCTGTCACTCAAATCTCCCTTCTTCTTCTTCATGTGTGTGTTGAAATGTTGGTGGGATTTTGGAGAATGAAATGAAATGATGATGTGAGATATGGGAGTGGAGATGGATCGATGTTATGGATGCATTTTAATGATTTGTTAAGTTACTTAGTAAGCCAAGCCAAACGACTACTGATTATACTTTCGTGGTTTTCTCTTGTCCGGTAATGGGTTTGTGATGAGAGTAATCGGTGGTATGGTCACCTAATTAGTATGCAAAATCAATGTGATGATGAATGGAGGAAATCAATTTAACAAAAATGATCGATGTGTTTTAATTAAGGCTTAAGAAACCAGATAGACGTGTAAGCATACATTTCTCAAAGTATTTCAAGCACTTGGCATTCGTTTCTTTTAATAGTCAAGCTTATGCAAAAATTCCATCCTAAATTCCATGAAAATCTGCACAAAATGCAAATATAAATTTCAAAATTTTCTTCCTTCTCAAGTTTATCTCAGAGCTCTCAGCTCTCACATGTCCGTAACTGAGTTTTTCTGAATGAAAAAAGTGACAGTACGTAAGTGAATGAGAGCTCATCTTCTTCATTTGGACCATACATCTTTCACAATCTTAGTTACATTGTAATGCTCACAAAGGGATCATGAATGACTAGGACCACCATTCCATCATCATCACATCTCATCTCATTCTTTCTGCTGAAAATGTCCATTTCACCTGTGTCCTGCTGATTGTGTATTGAGATTCGGAGTGAGTATTATTTCTCTGTAGGACACTTCAACCAAGTAAGTGGAAAATGATGATGAGGTGATGATGAAACTTTCATTTCCCTTCATTCACGAGTACCAGCAGAATTGAAGTACTTACTCAATGCAAAACGGTTTTTCCCAGGAGCTCAAGTAAAGCAAGTGCATCTGCATAAGAAGCACTACAATATCTTTTTATTGTTAGTTCGTTCATCCGAATTGGATTGACAGGACAGGGTCTCTCATTGAAAATGAAGTTGTTTCCACTCATGTATTTTAACAACAATCACAATCACTCTTTTAAGCTTTGTTATTGTTATTATTCTTGTAAAAAGCTTTTTTAAAAAAAGTGGATTGGATTATTCTTATTCTTATGACTCAGCATTTTAAAAAAAGCTCAAGATTTTTTAATGCTTTCTCATCACAACTTAATTTCATTGGACGTTGCCTTTCCATATATTATTTATTTTTTAAAAATCCAAAACAGTTTGAGATTGAGATGAGATGATGACTCAATGACTGGATTGGATGGTGACAATAGCTCCTACACTGCACTTGAACTAATCTTTCTTGTCATTGTAATTGTCAATTGTCCTCATTTTTTTTAATATGTTGTCGGATGAAATTACATGAGCAGAGCATAAGCATTTTATTACCTTATATAATCTATTATCTAATCCATCATTGAGTGGGCTTTTCAATCCTCAATCAAATCAAGTGGCCTTTTACGCTTTGTAGGGGGTCACAATGACACTCACTCAATCTTTCGTCTTGTGGTTTGTCCACTTTTTTTCAAATGCGGTTGGCGGAGATGACATTGATGATGACACTAAAAAAATAAAAATAGATTAGCCTTTAAAAAATATATTTTTTTATATCCACCTGCCAAAAAAACAAGAAGCTCAATAGAGAAGATGAGCTTATTTTTTTTCCTTGGAATGCAAATCATCTCTGAAGATGCATGAATATTCATTATTCTTTGATGAAAACAATCATGAAATGAATGCAAGTAATAAAATATGCAAGAAAGCGAATTTTTTTTCCTTAAAACATTCTTGAAGTCAGTCAATTTTTATAAACGACAAGCCAGCCAATTTCATGTACAAAATAAATTGTCTGGCTGGACTGATACAGCGTATCCCATTACCGATGCCTTTATTTAAAACCAGTATTTAGCGTAAATGACTTTTGTAAAGATCAGGTTTTAAGGGTAATGTACACAATTTTTATGTGTTTTCCTCTCAAGTTTTATGGGATTCGGCGTAGTCGACGAGTTATCTCATCTTCTGCATCTACTTTTCAACAAGTCTCCTATTACAAAGGAGAAAAAACTTGTTTGTTTTAGCTTCTGTCCTTTTCCAGTTCTTTCTTTTCTTCTTTACTCGTGCTGAAAATTTCGGTATTGTTCTACGGCTTCAAGTTTCAAAATCACGACTACTAGTACGATTGCAATTGAAAAAAGCAAAGACTGAAAAAAACGCAATATTTTTTTATGAACTTCTCCACTGCAGAAAAACTTTTCCTTGATTTGATGTCTCTGCTTCATTTTCATCAGGAAATATTCATGGATTTCTAATTGAGAATTCGTAAGATATGCAAGCCCTGCTACCTGTTCTCTCTCTCTCGAGTTAGTCATTTTTACTAAAAGTAAAATGAAAAATATGTGAAATGAGTTGTTGATGATGGCATGCGCAAGTAGCTAAATTCTGCATATAAATGAAAAATTAGATGGGGTACAATGCAATCAATTAGCTTGAATGATATACGATTTTTAAATTAATTTTCTTTACAGATACCCGAGAGACTGCATTCGTTCACGCGATCACCTCTGCCGGAGTAACGTACGCTGTGACTCAGGCCTGCAGCTCAGGTCAAATTCAGGATTGTCCGTGTGATCGAACTTTGAATGGTGAGGGTAATTTACAAACATGTTTATTTCTTCCAATTACATACATTTTCTTGCATAAATCATATCTCAATTTATTTGTAAGAATCAAACTTCATGATGACATGCGTATTTAAAAAGCTATATTTTCAGGTAAAAGGTCATATCATGTCTTCTCGTAAAGATTCCAATTTTCTGATTTTCTCACGGATAAAAAAATATCTTTTAAAAGGCATGTCCACATGCATTGGATGTCTTTCTCCTTCTAAAAAAAGTGGAAGTCATTGAGATAAAAATGTATTCAAAAAGAAGTAAAAATGTTTTTTATGAAGTGTCCATAAGTACGTCGTTGGAAGCCACTTATTACTACAACCACTTGTATTGTTGGATAATGCTTAAACTATTATATTATGAGATGAGATATTTTATCCTGATAGGATATATTTGAAGATGATGATGATATGTACCTGAACTGAAGGCCCTTCATGAAGCAATTACTCAGCATCAATTTCTCTATCTTCTCTCCCAGCCAAACTTTTGGTGACTCGAATTCGGGAAAAAACAAGTCTTCTTTTTTATTAGGCTAGCCAAAGTCGAAATAAAAAATTAGATATTTCCTTTAACGCATTTTTTCTTGTAAAAAAATCGTCAAGTCTTCAGCTACACAAGACAAGGCTCCAGACTTGTGACTGGAGGAAAAAGGGCCTATTTTTATATGCTTAAGTTGAAATTGGAATGTCATCAGGAAGTTTGATCTTCGAAGCTAGAAAAAAAAGATTTTTTTATTGAATGTCCACTTAATCTCGCTTTCAATTTGTTTTCCTTTCAGGAAAATCAGCAGATGGTACGTGGGAGTGGGGTGGTTGCGGAGATAACGTGCACATTGGCTATGAGAGATCGAAAGATATACTTGACATCAAGTATCGACGGAGAAGTGATATCCGAAGTCTGCTCCTCCTGCATAATAACGAAGCAGGGAGATTGGTATGTCATCATCAATATTATCGATACCTTCCAACAAACTATTTTTATGATGATTTGGCAAGATAAGCTATTATTATCCTTTCACCTTTCTTGTCAATCTTATCATCACTATATGATAAGTTGCTACAATAAAAGGCAAATTTGTGATCATCTCATTATAAAAAAAAGATTAGATTCAAATTCAGAGATGATCCTGATCCTGTCTTTCTCAAGTTCTTATGATGATTAATAGTTTTTTTTCTTTTCCTTCCTATTTCCAGGCTGTTCGGAGCAACATGAGACTGGTCTGGTAAGCAGAATCATTTTTAAGTATTCATTTTAAAAATCTTCTTTTACAAATCATTTTTCGCTCATAATTATTTTTTTTTCTGAAACAGTAAATGTCATGGATTGTCGGGGAGTTGCACTACCAAAACTTGTTGGCAAAAAGTACCCCCATTCCGCGAAATTGGAGAGATGTTGAAAGTGAAATTCGATGGAGCAGCAAAGGTGATTCCCGGGAATGATGGAAAATCAATTATACCCTGGATGAACACAATTAAGCCACCCGAGAAAGAAGATCTTGTATACTTTGACGAGTCTCAAGACTTTTGCAGATTTGATAGGAAATCGGGTTCTTTGGGGACCTCTGGAAGACAGTGTAATGCTACGTCAATAGGGGTTGACGGATGCGACCTCCTCTGTTGTGGAAGGGGTTACACGAGACGGATGGTTAAAGTGAAGGAATACTGCAGATGTAAATTTCAGTGGTGCTGCGATGTCCACTGTGACACTTGTATTAAAAGAAAAGTCATTTATACGTGTAGGTAGAAAAAAGCTCTGATTTTCACTTTGACTTTTTTGTTCTTTTTATTTTTGTGTATTTTTAACAGTAAATAGTACTATAAAAATTGTAAAGATCAACCTACTTAATTAATTAAAAATGGATGTATTATGAAATGTACCTTACTTACTTAAAAAAGGCTCCGCCTTGCCAGTCTTATCCCTTTTGTAAATGCTATTAATTCTTTACATTGTAAATAATGTATAAACAATTGATTATTGAGCGTTGTAGCTTTATGAAATTAGTGTTTAAGTCAAACGATAAAGATCCCCCTGATTATGAATTTTTTTATTTATTTTTATTTTTTAACGAAAATCTACTTCCTAATGCACTATTATCAAACCCAGATTATTAGTAAAAATTAAAACTGTTGAATTCGATTCGGAGTGCCAAATTAAATGACATTTTAATATGCAATGGAAAGTTTTCATGATATCATGATCAATGTTTTCAATAAAATTGTTTCATAAGCAATCCTAAATATTTCATATTTGTGCCATAAGTTTTTTTCCCCAAAACCATTGTTTTCACTTGATCATTGTCACGAACGCTTTTTAAATGTAGCGAATCTCAACCACTTGAGTATTAAATACAAAAACTAACAAGCGTACATACTTAGTCGAGAAAATCGTTAGGATTAGATAAATGTAAAGAAAAATTAAAACAATTTAGCGATCAACTTCAATCTAATATTTTCGTACTAATCCCTAATAAAATGAAAAGGGTATGATTTGACAACGACAAAGACTAAATGAAAATAAAAACAATTTGTACAAAAAAATCTATGTCCTATTGTGTAATGATGACTTCATTGATTTCGCTTTTTTTTCTTCTGGATCAAAGAATAAATATTTGTTTAGTACCACAGCCGGCCAACCATGCCACAAGTACACACTTGTATTTACTCTCCATAGATCAATGACAAGCACTGCTTACTTATATCATCAAAATAAAACACTTTATTTACACTCGTATTTTTACTCGTGGCCTGGCTTTGGTTTTTTGCTTTGGCCTAAATTCACTTCAAAAAGCAATGCCGACATTTTTTCACAAAAGCTCTGCATTTCAATGATGCATTCGTGTTTACATTTCCGATTTACAAAACCTCAAATGAAAGTAGCACGCTTGCATCGCATTCATTTCATTTAATTCACTTCAAAAAGAAATGCCGACATTTTTTCACAAAAGCTCTGCATTTCAATGATGCATTCGTGTTTACATTTCCGATTTACAAAACCTCAAA
The DNA here is from genome assembly GCA_027743895.1 of Seira musarum. Taxonomy (NCBI): domain Eukaryota; kingdom Metazoa; phylum Arthropoda; class Collembola; order Entomobryomorpha; family Entomobryidae; genus Seira; species Seira musarum. Next base: position 14,276 of record JAHZMX010001013.1, on the reverse strand, counting down.
TGAAAGTAGCACGCTTGCATCGCATTCATTTCATTGCAACTTACTTGCATTTGCTCATCTTTTTCCGGGAAAAGATATCAATGAGACAGGCAGACAGACAGAGTACATAATGACTTCATCATTCATGAATCAGGAGGATTTGACGTTACTTATTAGCATTGCATTGTCATTGTTTTCGCAGCTTTTATCATAATTGCTCTTACGCATTTCCTCTGCAAACACTGTATTTCTAAGAAGATATCATCATCCTCATCTTATCTTATAACGTAATGAATTGTGACTTGTGACATGTTTAAGAGGTTTCTTCCGCTGGTATTTCATTCTGAAAGTGAATATGAAAAGTCGAGTCCTTAAAAACACGAGGAAGTTGAAAGAGTGACTTACCTTTTCTTTTTCTGATGACGTTTTCTACTCCATTTATTTTTATCTTTACAGCAAAAGGTGGGTGGGGAAAAGAGACAAAGGAACTTTTATCTTTACAAGTTCACACATTTTTTCTCCCTTTAATGAACTTATCATTTTTTTGAACCTTCATTGACAAAATAACTTTTATATTGAGCTAACAATAAGCTAAGCTTAACAAAAGACGAAATTAAATTAGGTGGGTAGAGAACATTCTCAAAGTCTTTACCGTTCTCCAGTCACAAAGTCTATTCCTGTTTTCATCATTGGGGAAAGAAAGGAGTAAAATGACATTGAAAAGCTGTGATCGTGGCGGTGGTAAGGTATGGCATGGCAGTGGCGTCAGTCTCGTCTCATTTTATTGTACTTTGCCAGACACCTTAATCTCCTGAAAAGGGACAAAGGCATGCTTCCCATTTCCATGCCTGATTCCGCACTCACCAAAAAAAATTGTTTTGTCCTATGAGCTATGATATGATGATGATTATTATCTCATCCCTGTGTTTCATTAAGTTCATTAACTTGAGAAATTGTGTTGAAACGGGACCCGTGGTGTGACACTGTGTGGGCATCCACGAAATGAAATTGTAAAAATTCTCCCATCATCACATTCACAAAAGAAAAATACAACAAAATGGGAAGAAAAAGGGTTCATGTTCATTCTTCTTTCTTATTTGTTATCACAAAAGATCATCCCTATTATTTAATGGAAGCAAACTTGTTGAAAAATAGGAGATAATAATTGTCAAAAGGATAGAGGAGACATGATAAGGTGCTTACATTACATGCAATGATGATACTCTTGATGATGACAATTGAATCGGATTCGGCGACACACTTAAGGCATCATTTACACATAAACAAAGAATAGAAGAACTTCAGTAAGATTTGTAGGAATAAAAATAAGTCGCCTGTTTATTAAGAGTTTTTAATATCCATAATGCAGTCTCTTCCATATTTTCAATTGGAAATGGAATCATTCAATCCACAGATGTCTGTTCTATTCTATTGGAACTAAAATATAAAAAAATATATTTAAAACTCAATTGTTTTGTCAACTTGATCATAATTAAAATTCATTAAATTATCAATTGCGTGTATTACGTGAATACAGTTGGAATCCAATTTAAATCATTGATTGAGTCATTTCTTAAGGTTTACATGGTCGGTCCTCATCGTTGCAAAATGGGAGGTCTATCTCAAACTCAGCGGTCCAGCAAGTCCAGTGGTGCGGGGAATATTTCGGTGGACCTTTTTTTCTGCTGTTTCACAACAATAAATGGTAGAGTTCAGTAATGATAATGACGATGATGATATGGTAAACTACAATACCTTACATACCAGAACATTATTTGGATGGACAGATAGGAAAACACCAACGGTTTTTAGGCTTTTTTTTGTGGTGTGTGGTAGAAGTGGCAGTGGTAGATATCTTCACTTGCGTGGACCAGACCGGGCCAACGGTGCATGAAAAAAAAACTTCAAAGGGAAATGATGATAACTATTATTAGCTATTAAGGTAGGTACTCTCCTTACCTGGTATGGCTTACCTGTTCTGTAAATTGAAATAAAACTACATACATACAATCAGGGGTATCGTTTAAAATGCAGAAAAGAAATTTTCCTAAGTTGTGTTTACATGTTCTTCCACCGGGGTCATGCCAAAAGCTAAGGGAAATTGTTTACACGAAGGAATACGTTGGTGGTACATTGTCCAGTTTCAGTTTTCCAGTGTAGTAGGCAAAGAAGGTGGAGAGATGATGTATACGCTTATTCAGATTTTTTTCTTAAGAGCGGTGTAAACTACAATACCTTACATACCAGAACATTATTTGGATGGACAGATAGGAAAACACCAACGGTTTTTAGGCTTTTTTTGTGGTGTGTGGTAGAAGTGGCAGTGGTGGATATCTTCACTTGCGTGGACCAGACCAGGCCAACGGTGCATGAAAAAAAAACTTCAAAGGAAAATGATGATAACTATTATTAGCTATTAAGGTAGGTACTCTCCTTACCAAGTATGGCTTACCTGTTCTGTAAATTGAAATAAAACTACATACATACAATCAGGAGTATCGTTTAAAATGCAGAAAAGGAATTTTCCTAATCGTAAGTTGTGTTTACATGTTCTTCCACCGGGGTCATGCCAAAATCTAAGGGAAATTGTTTACACGAAGGAATACGTTGGTGGTACATTGTCCAGTTTCAGTTTTCCAGTGTAGTAGGCAAAGAAGGTGGAGAGATGATGTATACGCTTATTCAGATTTTTTTTTCTTAAGAGCGGAATGGATAACAATGAGTTTGTAAGTTTTGTATAAAAAAAAGGATGCTCCCACAGAGCTGATGAGTTATTACGGACTCCCCTATTTCGTCCACGGGAGGTCAAAGTTTCCCATCATTCGTAACGACAAGATTAAGATGTAAATTTTATTTCACTAACTCACAATCAGCTCGTCGGGGCGAAATGGAGTGAAATTTGTGTTGAACGATGTAAAAGGTTAAACACATGGGAGATAACTGCAAAAATTGATTTGCTATTTCGACACTTCCGCTTATTATTATTTTTGCAAGTCGTAAAAAACTCTTATTTCCTTGTGGCAATTCTACTCCCAATGAAGCATAAAATTAGTATTACTGACGATTCGTTAACCTTATTTCGAAAGCAGAAAGATTTAGACTTCCCCTGAGCCTTAAAAATTAGCAAATTTTTATGAAATGCATTTTCCCTTTTCCTGGTTTTTCATTTCACTTTAAATTCCAACACCGAATCAGAAAGAGCGGATGTAATATATCACTTCAAGTGATAGATATTTACTGTGGTATATTCTCGGCATCCCTTTAAAAAACCATGAAGGAAGGGAAGGTTACATTATACATTAAACTACATAAATAGAGCGCCTGCCTAGAAAAGGGGAGACAAACACAGACCTCCGAACACAAAAAGAAAGAAGCAATATCGATTCGCCTTGGTTTTCGTATATTATATTTTCGCCCCTGAAAATTGAGTGATGTCGAATTTTATGGCTGACAACTGATTGCAATTATTTTTCTTTTACACTCCGGAAAATAATGCAATTCACAATTCACCTCACCACACCAAAGACATCTTTATTGTTGTAATGATGTATGAAATGTGCTTCACCTAAAAATAGGCAGAGGAAAACAATTTGCCAGAGAAAAAAAAATTGTTTTTTGAAATGAATGGATATGTATGGGATGAAAATGGAAGATCCCAAATTTATTGGTTTTTTTCCTTTCGGAAAGCGATAAAAACGAAATAAAGGAGAGTAAATGTGTAAAAATTATGTAATAATGTTGAATTAATAACTTACAAGGTTATATAAACGTAATAATATATGACGGTAATGGTGATTACCATTGTTGCATTTCGCTTTGAGGAAGGAGAAAAGTAGATTTTTAAACAGTCATCATTTCGATATGGGTCTTCCTGTTAATTACCTCTCCCGCTGCGTCTAAAGTAATATCTTCATACCACCAAAGTATCTGTTTTTATTATGGTCTTCTTTTTGAAAAAAAATACTTTTCTTTATGTGTTCAGGTTTGTGCATAAAAATGTACGAAACGAAGCAGAAGAAGGAAGGATAGGTTTGAGGGAACATCCATCTCTTCTGAATCGGATTTGCACACGATTGTTAGTACTTTGAATTGTGAAGTATTAACTCAAACCATTTGTTATATTTAGTCTGTCACGCCTGTAATTCGGAAATGACTAATCTCGAGGGATATCTTCAAATCGGGACCAGTACTCCAGGTTTGAATTTTGATTGTGCAATGCCTACTTTGTGGATGAACCCATTAAAACAAGTCATGTTAGTGAATAGTGATGATTACGGCTATATTTTTCTTACCGCTGGGCTGAACGGAAAGCAGTCAATATTTTTTTTGCCTCGTCTTAAGAAACATCTTAATCTTCCCATCCCTTCTTTTGTGCAAATATCCATGCTGAGAACGGGAAAGAAAGTGATAGATATTACCTTTTAAAATTGTATTTATTACAACGAAAGACGTGAATCTTTTTTAATGATGAATCATTGCATCGCGAAAAGAATCATTTGTATTCACCGAGGTACATACATAAATATATGTATGCACTAGCTAAGATTGAGGCGAGCCAAAGCAGTCCAGTCCACCTGGAAAGAGTGAATCTTTTTTTCTCGTAAAATGAATCATTTATGAAGAAATGCATATTTATGTGTTTACTTTCATTTACGTACATGTCAATCATCCTTATGACCTGGTAAGAAATTTGCATTTTTCATTTTATTTATGAGCTTGGCTTTTGAAAGTGCAAAAAAGGTAAGTAAAAGCTACCAAAAGATTTTAAACATTTTGTTGTATTGTAATCATGAAGGAAATATTTTTATTATTGATTTACTCTTCAATCACATCTGAATTTTAGTAGCATTAATTACTGTATTAGTAAATCGTGCAGAGTTAAATGGAGAATTCAGTGAAAACTAAGTTTTAAATTACATACATTAAAAATACTACAACAGTAATCGTTGAGACCAATAGTTTCCACTTTGCTTAAAATGAATGAAACGAAAAAATACAATCATTTTTAAAAAGGAAATTTATACCTTGAAATTGAGTGCCGTTTAGCCTCAGGATGACACATAATCCATCCATCCAACTTTGCTACAATCCTTTCTTCAAAAAAATACTTTTAGATAATACTCATAAAGATACATGATGTTTATTTCATTCGAGGAAAATTCAAAATAATATGGAGTCAATACTGTAGATGAAATTACGATAAATACAAATAATGTTCTACAAATAAAATATAATTTACAATTTACATAATTTACAAAATAAAAACAACTAAAAATCAGCTAAATTTTTAGATAAGCTTTCGTGAGTTAAAATCTCAATGGCTTGGCACTTGATGAAGATCGTATCGTATAATTAATAATTAGCTAAAATAAACTGTAAAAATCTATTCTTTGGGTGATTAATAATCACTATTAGGTTAAGTAATAAAGTAGTAGTTGTTGTTTATGGACGGAGACAGTTGTGTCGAGGAGGGTGGGGAAAAGAAATTCTGGAATAATATACTGGCTGGGATCAACGGATATAAGTACATAAATATAATTGCACAGCATCTACGGTACGGTGAGGTATACAAGGTCAATTCGTTAAAACTAAATGTTAATTAAATTTTCAAAAAAATAACTAAATACATTATTCACATGTTGTATATACACAAAAGAAAGAGTAACAAAAAATGATAAAACTGATCTCTACTATTTTAATAATTTTTAGTAGCACTTCAAACGTTATTCCCCACCAACGTTTTTAAAATATTATTTACACGTGTAAAATGTTCTCGTCACAGTACAATTTTTGCACTCCACTTGACAACACCACTGAAACGTGCACTTACACCTTTCCACCACCTGCTTAATGGAGATGGGTTTTTTTAATGAATAAATGAAATTAATTAGTAAAGTGAAAGGGTTAAAATTATTACAACTTTGATTAGTACAAATTCTACAGTAGAGAAATAAACATAATACATTCTTACCATTGACGTCTCATCAATGACTGCACATGCTGGAAAAGACAAACAAAAAAATTTGAAATTAATTTATTTTTCAAATAATGGAGGTCTTTCTTAAAAATTAAATTGTTACTCCTTCCTGTCGTGTCGTCAACTATGTCTCATTCAAAATGGAATCTAATGGATTTCTAATGAAGTGCTGACAAATGCTGTGAAATTCGGGACAGTTTAAGCCAAGTTCTTTTTTTTTTGTGTGTGTTTTAAAAGAAAACACCTTAAAAACTAGACAAAGTGCCTTCATTTTTTATTTTCCAGGAAAGTGTCAATAAAAACGTCATCCTCGATAGTTTTGTCGCATTTTCCCAAGCTCCAAAAAAATATCACTGGGAAAAGAAGAGTAGGATGAGTTGACAACTGCTTAGGTCTCGACAAATTTTCATATTTTTCTTACAAAAAATATTTTTTTTTCCTGGGTAAAATATGATCAAGTCTTAATGTAAGTCTTAAGCGAAGTTGTCACGTTTTTTATTTTTATAGAAAAAAAGAAACATTTTCGAGGAAAGAAAAGTTCTGTGTTCAAAGGAGCAGTCAATTTATACCAGGTCATAAATTTGTCATATTCTTTCCGCTCCGTTCCCCTTAAAAAACGCTCCTTAATTGAAAGTAAAGGTTAAAATGGTCCTATCAAATTACTACGCACGTGAGCTCAAAACCATGAGAAATGAATCTTTAAAAGAGCTTGAGACATGGTGACTGCTGGACACATGGTCCTCTAAACTACAAGTACAAGGCATACATTATGTGACACACGTGCACTTTGCCCGTCATACAAAATTTTACTAAAGAGGCGGCGGCGGGTGACTGTGGCTTGTGACAGCACCAAATATGATATGATATGATATGATACAATGATTTTTGACGATTGACGACAACGACAAGACAACTCACGAAATTGTAAAGTAATTTGACATGAAAATTTAGGAATTACATGCAAGCTCACAATCACAACTACTTACAATGCGTCCTGCTTCGTTATTGTGGAGATTCATTGTTCCCCTCATCTCTCTCGCCTTCTCTCCAGCGTCGACAAAGTCTCGGGAGAATTTGTAGCCAAACTCGATGTTGTCGGAGCACGAGCCCCACTTCCAATTCTGGTCTGGGGTCATGGCCCTACTGTACTTGTTGTGGAGTCTGTAGTCACAGGTACATGACTCGATGGAGCCTTCACTACAAGCTCGTACTACTGCGTGTGTCACTGCCGCACTTGTCATTGCGTAAATGAAGGAAGACTCGCGACAACCTGAAAAACAAACAAAAAAAGTATTTCATTTTAATTCGCAATTTTAAAGTTCCAACAGCACAAGAGCAGATGCCAAGTGAAGTATATTTAGCTTCAAGAAATTTCAAAATAGATGCAGATGGCGTTCCCTTATTTTTTAAATCCTAAACATAATCTAACACTCGAATCACATCACATATTGATATTCTATCCTCTTCCTTTCTTCATTCATCCCATCTTTAGAAAATGCGTAACGCATCCGCATCATGTTCCAAAGTTTCCTTCCCTTTGATAAAAAAAGGGTGCTGGTTTGGATGATGCTTGATTGAAGAAAGAAATCAGGTACGTTTTCTTATTTTCAAAAGAGTCAATTCATGGGAAAGGCTTGTCAAACATTGGTAATTCAAGCGTGACCATGTATTTGGCATCTAAATGGATCCAGCCCTTTTAATTTCTTACTTAATGCTTTTATCCCTCCGTCATGTTCATTGTATTGTTATGTTGTGTGTTCCTTTTTTATTATGTACAAATCATTATATGGCTAATATTAGCATTTTTAATGCTTTTCATCCGATGTAATGTGTTCAACATTTTCTCAGGCGTAATCGAATATTTTTTAAGGTAAGTTAGTTTCTTTTTTCTGTTACGTCAGCATGATCATGTGAATTGTGAGTTTAGCTTGAACCGTTCACTGAATAGTGAATGACTACCACATGTAAAATATAAACTCTTTCAGATTTTTAGTTAACCAAGAAGTAAAGAGTGTATTCTAAAGCTGTTTTTGCCAAAGTCTGAATGAACACAAATCCAGAAAAATCAAAGAAATGTTACGGTTTGATTCGATTCTTGGAATCAATATCTGAGCCTTTCAATATATTCAACTTTCCGAATTGTTTTTCTCCTGCGCCGGAGCCAAAGTCAAAGCAAAAGATAATGAAAATTAAGACAAAAGTTACGCCTACATTACAATACCCCCCATTTCACCTCAGATCCGCACTGATTGGCTCCATTCATGTTTATATACTTGCATCTTTCCAGGCCATATTATTAAATCTCGTTTTATTTCCCTTCATCTTACAATTCCTAATCCTCTTTCAAGTCCAACATTTTCTCCCCAAAAAAATATATCCAGCTTGATCTTGTAGATCCATTTCATTTTCTTAATCTTGAAAAACGACCTTTTAAAGGAGGTGGATCTAATCATTAGCAGAAAGCATATCTTCTTCAGCTAATCTTCCTATCGAAAGCATAAGTACTCTTACTTCCAAAACATTTTCATATCATTTTACACTAAATGAATCCAATCCAGGTTGGTAATGAACGACATTTTTTACTTCATAAAATCCTTCCTCCACTTTATTTTTTGGAATGCCGACACGCATTACTTAAACCATTTTCGTCTGGTGTGCGATGATTGTTTGCTCAGTTCATTACACCACTGGTTCTTAGCTGGATTGAATCGTCGGCAATGGAAGTAAGAAAAAAAAACGTTTCCCGTTTATTAATTTAATAGCTGCCGTGGCGCATTTATAAAAGAGGCTGGATAATGTCATAATCATCAGGATCAACAACATCATTTCATAAGGCACATGTAAAAAAGTAATGAATTCCTTTGAGGCTTACGCACATCAAGCGCAGCGCAGCAACCGCTTTTTTTGTTCTGGTTACACTGGAGAGATGTAATCAGGTAAAAAGCAAAAGCCTTTTTAGAGGATTATATGCGATAAGAAGAAAGTAATAAGTACTTTATATGCATTTTAAATATCTTATGTTGTAATCATGATCAAGGTAATCTATCACACACGAACCACAAGTAAAAATGATATACATTTCATATGGGACTTCCTCCATTTAGATTTTTTGCTAGTCTGCCTGCTCATGCCACGCAAATAAGCTTATCTCGCTTGACACGCATGAATCGGTAAAAATGCTGATTACTCTCTAAAGGAATTTTAAAAATCATCATCATCATCCTATTCAACCCATGTTTTCCTCCATTTGTCACATTTTCATAATCCCACTAAAAGGGTCAACTCAACGCAACAAAGTTTTGTACTGATACTGATGCCCTTCACATTATTCCTGATAACGCTTTATAACTTCATGAGAAACCTATTTTCAAGATTCTTATCTCATTTTCAATTCATTCCATCTAGTCCAGACCAGAGGAACATGTCTATCCATTCCTCTAAAAAATTGAATATTTTTTTATTAGACATAGTCATGTTACATTGCCTAGTATGATTTTAATTCCAGTCTCTAACTCTTTTCACTCATCATTATCATCACAAAAAAGGTATGATCGTTCACAATACTTATCGCGATATGATGTGATGCGATCCAGCAGACCCGATTATATTATACTTTCATCATTATTATCATCATCATCATCACAAAAAAATCTACTCAAAAGCGGAATGGAGTCCAGTCATCGTGCCATACTCCATAAAAATAAGTGAGAGATGGAGTATAAAAGAAAACTGTTTCCCCCTTTTCATGACATGCTAATAAAAATAATTTGATTTTCTTGCATTGTCCACAGATATGGTCTTTTCTTAAACTGTCAAGGAAATCAGATTGGACGGAATGAGGAGCCTACTTGTACTTATTTGACCTACACAATAGAAACGCATATTTTTGTCACATTTTCCCCCCAAAATAAAAATCTAATTAGAAGAGATGCTGATTTATTCAATCCACCTGCATCAAATTCCTGAATTAAATCTTGGGTTCAGATAAACACACGTAACGTAATTTACCTGTTTTATATTTGAAATGAGATAAGTCAGGATGAAAAATGCCAATGATAAATTTATTTATTTTTTGTATCGAAAGTCGAGGTTCTACCTGGTGTACTCGAATCACCATTATTTTATTACATTAAGAAATGTACTTCATTCACCTCATCTGTCAATAAAAAAAGCAAACGAAAACCAAACCAGCTAGATCTTCAGTAGAGATGAGGTTTTTTTACTAATCTCGATACTTTTGACTCTTGTCAGGAATTTGTTAAAGCAATCAAGATACAGATGATGCATCGCTTGTAAAAATAGATTCCACCTTTTTAAAATGCCATTTTTACTACAAAGTACACATAAAAAGCACATTCAGCATCTGATTTTTCGAGAGAGAATTCCAAACTTAACTAAACCAAGAAGACAAGACTGATGGGAGAGTTTGAGTTAAGTTTGACTTGCTTACATTTCATTTGTACAGTAGAGAAGAGGAAAAAAAATATATCCTTTTTTACTGATTAGATACGTCCTTCTTGTAATATAAATGGTCTTATAAAAATGTCAGATTGTGGCTATTGCCGTTGAAAGCTTTAGATAATTTATTGTGTAACACTCAATTTAGATTCTTATCTTGAGAAGATCATCTTCTCTACATCTTGCTTTTTGCTTATTCAACATTTTCTTTTATTACAATTACAACTCAGGTGTATCATTTACGATAGATATTTTTTATCATTCTAATTCTATTGCACTTTTTACACGCTAAGTTACAGTATAAAAATGCAAATTAGGAAAGGGGAATTGGAGAAAGAAAGAGAGAGATGAATCGTAAAAATATATTGGGGAGGCAATGATGTTTTATTGATGCACATTACGCATACCTACTTGTAATTGTACAAGATCAGATCAGATCTGATCTGATGAGCTGGTTTTGGTTTAGAAATGTCAATTACTCTTACGGATACTCATTTTTACTAGAATTTTATAAAATTGTTTTATTGGGTTTTTTCTCTTTTCCAGGAATTGCATTTGCGCAATAGGAAAATGTGTAAAATTGCTTTGGGCGTTTTTATGCAAAAATTGGACCTTCTTGAGTCATAGTCGTGAATGATCTGTTTGGAGAAAAATAGAGATTTTTTGTGGTCCTTGGTAATACCACCAGCACAGAAATTCATGGAGTCAGGAAATTAAGTTAGCACTTGGTGAAGACGGCTCACAGTGAGATGTACTCCTCAGGGGGCACTCAAAATTCATGCTGGATACATTTGAGGTCGGGTCGGATACATATATTTTTTTGCTTACATGGGAGTATTCATATTCATTTTACCTGCACTACTTAGACTTGTCAGTTTTTGAACATACCGTTACATAAATTTCATCTTTTTTGCTTCTTCCGGAAATCGACAACTTTTTTTTCTGCGTTTCACCTCAACAACATCATTTTCTAAGGCTAAAGTTAGCAAAATTACCTCTTTAAAAAAGCCATAAAATTCACGTGTGTTTGCTCACCATTAAATTTTAAACTGTTGAACTGGTCGACATTATTTATTTATTATCATGAATGATTTCATCATAAAAACTCATTTAGTAAAAATGTTACAGGCCACATATTATATTAGTTAAAAAAAAACTAGAATGTTGCCACTCGACTCAACTCCTGAGAACATCCAATTCAAAAGACAAGTTAGCCCACCCAGTCCGTAGGCAACAGGTAAGCCACGATATTGTGACTTAATGAACGCAAACGATTTACATCACGCAATCCTCTTTTTCCTCAGTTATTTTAATGTATGCACATACGAAATGAAATGAAATAACGAAAATAATTTTTCAAAGTAAATAAATTAAACTGGATGACTGGTGAAAAAAAAAACTCGGACTTGTAGAATTCTCATGCTCTGCACGATGCTGCGATAGTTTACTTTTTAATAGTCGACAATTATTAAACAAATTCTTAAACTCGACAAGTTCTAAAGGAAGAAAAATAATATCTAATCGAGAAGGGACAAGGAAAATAAAGTTACTGCTAATCCAATAACATATCATAATAATTTGAATCGGGATTCGATTGAAATCCTAAAAATACTGCATTCCTTTCCGCTCTGGCGCAACATGCACATTCACACCGAATTCAAATAGAGTTTAGTTTAGGTGAATTAAGCTATCTAAACTTTTTTTTATTTAAGGTGAAAAAACAGATCACCCAGAAAGAAGATTTCTTGTCCTCAACATCTGTATTTGTAAATGTTTTAGGTGGTAGCTTCATCCCACCACCAAAGCTTTAGATGAGTCGTTGAGTACAAGGCGGTAAGTTGGACAAGATTAGGTAGTAGAGAAAAACTTGATGTGTGAGCTCCATCACCGACCATTGAACATGATGATCATAATTACGAATCGTAATAACAGGGAACAACATCCACTTCTTTAAATTGAGGATCAACTTTAAGGGCATAAAATATCTCGACTCGACTCACATACGTATTCTTTCTAACAAAAAAAGTCTTATTTTTGGGTCTTCTTTTCCTTTAGGATTTTGCGTTTGTATTATGTGTGTGTGATCGTGTGATGTTTCAATTTCAGTCGCATTTTTACCTTTTTCTTCTCTGGCAAATTATCCAAAAGGAAAAGAGAGTTGCTTTTAGTAGAACCTTTTAGTTCACCACCACCATTTTATTTGCATTTCTTGTAAATAAGTCATTTTCCACCTTCTTTTCTTCGTGAAAATAAGGAAGCGTCTTCTTTAATTGAGATGTTTGTTGGTGAAAAAAAAAAGTTTTTTAAGTATCGAATAACCGTACGATTTTTTTGCATTCACTCACTGACTGACTGACAACGACAACCCTCACTGAGGAATTAAGGATGGATGGATGGAATGAGTGAGGTGATCATCATCTTGGGAAATTTTTAGCACGAATTTCAGTGTGGTCCTTCTACAAAAAAGTGCACTTGCTTGTTGCTTGTAGGCTGTAAGTAATAATCCTTTTTATTACTCAAAAAACATTTCGAAATTAATTTTTTTGATCCTTGTTTCCCTCTTAAAATCAAAATCCGTTTCAGACATGTAGAGGGCAAATCATAATTAGACAGATGCAGTTAGAGTGCACGGTCATCATTATACAAAAAAGTTCACATGTTGATGTTACAGAGTTTAATGCTTGCAAAAAATATTTCAAAGGTCGAATGTAATGCAAATTTTTATGATAAAGGAAATCTTCGATCAAGCATTAAGCAAGATCAAACGTAGGTTAGTCTGCATTCTTAATGGCTTAATTTAGAGTAAATGAAAGTAAGCCTTACTACTGCAACTCAACTTACTCAATTCGCAGATGAGTTTTTAAATGTGAAAAGATAAAAATCTTTCCGAACATATTTTTTTTTCTTTAGAGAGCAAGAGGTATTAAATAACTATGATTTTGCCCTTCAATTCCCAATTCTTTCTTATTTTCCCCTTTTACCTTAGCCATTAGTATTTACCATTACCACCACAGCCTTTCTTTTCTTCATGGTCATTCATGACAAATGAATGGATCGAGCCATGTAATTAATTCCAGCCGGCTGTGAATAGGGAAGGTACGAACATACCTCCCTGACTGCTTCTTTCTTGATGGTGGTGGTGGTGTAGTAAATAGTGGTGGTGATGCTTCTAGCAAAATAAGTAATTTTTAAGCTCCTCTTGAAAAGAGCACGCAGAATTTTCCTCCTCTCCCTCTAATCATTTATTTTTTTTCTCCCATGCATGATGATGATGCCGTGCGGATGCCGATGCCGCCGACAATCGAAGGGAGAGAGAAAAAAGGTGTAATACGCATTATTATGGATAAACATGTAACGTAAATATAATGATTGCTTAAAATCTATTATATATGTGCACCTTTCTCCATCCCTCCTCTTAGTACAGCTTAAAAATGCTTCAGGAGACGATGATATGTAGAATTCCAGCAAACAACATAACATCTTAAAAGATAATCTCTCATTTTTTTCTGGTTCTTTGAGCACCTTCCAGAGTTTCAATAACATTTGTTTAATAAACGTTCCTCTTACTCGTTTTCTTTGTGTTCGTTCAACTGAACTGTTTGCATTTTGTTTATGGAAAAAAAGAAAGAAGGACCAAATGTGTTGCTCATTCACATTCTTGGAGGAACACTTTGAATCTTTAAATGTTCAAATCAATAATAATAGATAGATTCTTTTTAAATTGCAGCATCATCATCATCATCGTCGTCGTCAGCAATCTTTGAACACTAAATGTTTATCCAGGGAAGTGCTGGATAATATGATAGTATTATTACAACATGTAAAAGTGGAGGGCGAGGATTCACGATGATGAAGATCTTAG
>JAHZMX010001011.1:0-18531 GCA_027743895.1 Seira musarum | reverse complement strand
CGCATGTTTATTTTTACACATGTACTTAAAGTAGATGGATTAGATAATTATTCCTAATTTAGCCTGCATTCCCATTTAAGATTTAAAAAATTAGCGATGTGATAAGATTTTTCAAAAGGTGAAGAAAAATAAAGAAAAGTCGGGAAGCAATTCTTTTTTCATCAAGATAAAAGCAAAGCCAAGAAAATGATGAGTCGTTTGACAGTTTTGTGCAGTCGCAGCCTCGTCGGAGTCATAAAAAAAAGAATGAATTGAATATTTAATTTTATTGGCATAATCATAATATCTTATGTCATTCACATGTGAATGTGCAAAAAATTTGTTGCAAAATACAAGAAAAAATACCTGACCGAATTCTACTTATTTCTGGGGTCGTTTCAAGATTTAAAATTTGCTAAAAAGTGTCCCAATTGATGTTTTTAAAATTGAAATGAAGTAGAATTTTTGATTGAGTTGACAGATGAGAAAATAAGGAAGCTATTTTTAAAAGACATCTTGGCACGATCCTTTTTTGAATAAAATAAATTTCATATGTATTTTTATATTTAAACTACATTTTTTTATGCATAAGGTAGTACAATAGGTTAAGTGGGATTTTTAATTTGTAGTGCAAAATTAAATTGAATTATTTCGTGTTAGATTCATGACATCTTGAATTGAGTTGCGTGAAGTAGGTAACAAGTTCAATTCATGAACAGGAAATGGAAGAATAATTTGGCGATTCTTCTTTCATTTCTATTATTTTTTAAATCCTACGAAAATGTTTTTGGATTAGTTTGAATGATGCAAAAAGAAGACGACACTTATGGACTTCCACTATTCACGGTGAATTTCAATGGCCACAGGTTCGTTGGTCGTCAGGGAGATGTTGACACGTAAATAAATCAAACTACAAATATTTTTTTTTTTTTGCTTTAAATTGAAAAACATAACTGACAAGGGAACCCCCCGAACTGACCCCCCTTATCGCATATATGAGACATATGGTCTGGATCAATTTTTTATACTGACTACGAATCCTTTGTCATTTTGCCGCAAAAGTATCCTAAGAATTTTTAATTTTAATTCTAATGCCAAAATCTACCGTAGACGTGAATAGGCATAACATCAACATCAACGTCTTCCTGCGAATTAACGGGCGTCTAGGAGTTTCCAGATACAAAGATGTAATACGTCGACCTTCTGCATCATTTTGCTCGTATTTATATTCGTGGACAAGATGCAATTTCACTAATGCTGTCGATCCTCGTCACCAAATGATGAATTCCGATAAATAATTTGCAAATTAAAAATTCCCATGATCTACGTACTACAAATGCCCTCTGTCATGAATATTGCGGTGGGATAGGTGTTCAGGAACGACATGTCCGAGTTTCATGGGGATGACGGAAATCACTGTTGTTACAGATACAAAATGAACAAAGCCATGGAAACGGTACTTGTAAATCTATGGAAATTTTTCTCATTGTATCCATTTAATACTTCTTAACTGTTTCATGTTACCCCAGAAATTTTATTTAAAAAACATGGAATTTTTTGGTAGTTTGACTTTAAAAAAAATGAATCATGATGAGGAGAATTGTATGAGGAGACAAGCCTCAAAATTAGCAACAATTATTTTGTATGGAAGAATCCTAAAAAAACTCAATATTTTTTTTTAGTTTTTAGGGCTAGGTCAGCAGTACAATCACAACACAATCAACAGTTGACAATTTCAATTGACAATCATCCCTCCCATCATTCCTTAACCATTACCTAAAATTATATTTTGATTTACAAGATGATTCTTTACTGATGGCAAAAAAACACGAGTTATAAATAAATGGATATATTTACACTTCAGACGTAGCTGAGAAACATTAAATAAAAAAATTGCTAACAATTCATTTAAATTCCTAATTGCATTCTATTCATGAAGCTCATTAACCCTGATAGTTTTGTTACCGGAATTTCGCATTTTCCATTCCATCAAAATCGACAATTTTGGAAAATTTTAGAAATTCCTAAATTAACAATTATAAAAAGGCTTACGATTTTCCCGCCACGCATTTAAAATTGCTAACTGTTTTGTGTAAGTCGTGGTTCAAATTATCCATTTTATTTAAAACGAATTCCCATTTTTAAAAAGAATTTTTTTTGAAATACACAACTACGATTTCAAAAGTACACTGACTGACAGACGGACATGTGGAATTCGACAACTATCTATCCTCACTTTATACTTATCCATGTCCCTAATAAACTTCTTCTTCTTTTCTGTCGTGTCAAGATCATTTTTTGATGATAAAAATAGGTAAAATCTTCATCTTGTTTACCGCACCACCACACCAAATAATAATTGTAATTGTGCATCTGTGCTTGTGCGTCTTCAAAGAATCAAAGGAAGCCAACCGTTTCAAAATGATGTTTAAAAAACCCAATCCCACCAGACTATACCTACGCATACCTACACATCTTGAGCCAAAAATAAACTTTTTTTAATGCCATTCCTCCCTCCTTCGCCTGTCGATTTTTTAAAGCTTAATTGTTCGCACATTGTAAATCATGGTCGTTTTCATTTTCATCAACAACAAAAAAAAGTGGCTAAATAGCGTGAAAATATTTTTATTTTATTTATGAATTTATGTCACAGTCATGCCGGCATTATTATCATTATCATTATCACTTTCATATTTCGGATGATTCATTTTTTTCATTTTCATCAACAACAAAAAAAGTGGCTAAATAGCGTGAAAATATTTTTATTTTATTTATGAATTTATGTCACAGTCATGCCGGCATTATTATCATTATCATTATCACTTTCATATTTCGGATGATTCATTTGTTAAAAAATGAAGAGAAGCCAAAACCAAACCAAGTCTAATGATACCGTGGCTTGGCTTGGCTTTGATAATTTGCACTTGGTCTAAATGAGGGGATTCGAATGGACTGCAAAAGAATTTTAAATTCTGTCAACAAAAATGTCACCTGCCACATGACAGGACTAGGGCTGCATGCATCTTTCATTGTCAGATAATCCACAATCGTATCGTGCGCGTGCGTGTAAATAAATGCATAATAGATTATTTAAGATTCACAATTTACAATGTTTACCCGTTCGTGTGTGTTTTTTTGGAGATGTGATTGTGATGGTCAAACAAATTGCAATTGTAATTGCAACGATAACAATAACACTAATAAAAATGGATGGGGGGAGTAGAAATAACGAACAAAAATTAGTTGTGGACCTTGCACTCAAATGCAAAGCAGAAATAAAAATTTATTTTTAAAACGTGTGGTAAAGAAGTAGCAAAAACCTTAAAAGTTGAAGAAAAAAATTTTCTGCAGATATTTTAAAGAAATATTATTTGGAAGGGTGACTGCAGCAGACAAAATCAAAATCGAAAAATGCAGACTTGATTTATGTAGTAAAAATGTCGATCAGAAGAATCGAACCTGTGTCGGAATTTCAGTAACATGAAGATGGTGACTTCTCCTTTTGATTAATCAGTGCATAATAAAGTAATACAATCATTCCTAACAATGGAACATTTTCTACTGCACCCCCCTTATCACTTATAAGAAATGTATCATCTGAATCAGTTTTTTACGCTGATCACGAATCTGTTTTCAAATCACAGCAAAAATGTCGGGGTGATTTTTAATTTAGATTTTTGTATGCGAAATTGTACACCTACAATGCATTGGAATATACAACCCAGAATGGGAGTTAACACCAATGTGCAAAATCGGCTGTGGCAGATATTTTTTATTTCGCAATATAGTAACACCGGACCTACCCTAAACATCTGTGAAGCATAAAATGCCATGATCATTTCAAGTTTGCGTATGGCTGTTGATCCCCATCAAAATAAGAGATAATTTGACATAAAGATTGCGAATTAAAAATTACCCTGATATTTTTGTTATGAACTGAACACGGATTCGTAATTAGAGTAAAAAACCAATTCAGATGATACATTTCTTATATGTGATAAGGGGGGTACAGTAGAAAATGTTCCCTTGTAAGTAAGTTTTGTAGGTTGAATATTTCGTCTCAAGCTAGCATATCGAAGAAGACAATGGGTTCTAAAAGCTGACAATGCAATGCAATGGAATGACCTGTACTAGAGTGACCGGAGCCGTGTAAAAGGAAAAACATATTTGCTAGATCAATTAATACAAAAAGGCCTTTTAGTTTTCGGTTAAATATGTACAATAATTTTTTGTTGTAATTTTAACAGTAAATCAAAATCTTTAATTAGTTTACAGTCTGATATCAGACAGAGAACGAGGTTTAGCACGTGGTGAAACACGGACTGGACTATAAATAATTTTGGGATTTTGGTTCAATACTAAAAACCCAGTAATAATTAGCGGCATAAGAAACTGATCTGGAAAATCTATTCCTCACGTTTTCTTGTCCTGTAAATTAGCATTGCATCCTCATGTTTACAAGAAAGATGAAAAATTTGCAAAAAAAAAAAATAATTTATCAAGGTCAAACTTCAACATAACTCAACTTGCGTATCAAAATCTGAGACAAAAACAAAAATCCGATCCCATTCGCCTGAAAATATTTGTGCTTAAGAGTATGTTGTGTCGACTACTGCAGTAAATGTGTAAAAATTTGTGAAACAAACTTTATTAGAATATATCACATAAATTAAATCGGAACGGGTAATGATTGTTTGCAAAAAACACCGTATCGCAGAAACGAATCTTCAGTCGAAAATCATTGACTGATAGATGTTCTTTAGGCCTTGATCATAATGTGTGTATCATCAAATGGAAATGCACATAATTTAGTGTGTAAAAATTCCAAGACTGCGCGAGAGGTTGCAGGTAATTAACACAATATCCGAAATATGTCATAATTCAAGCCCTAACTATTTGAAATCTTCACGGCAGAATTTAATTCAAAGTCTGGGTTTTAAGCTAGATCATTCAAGTTTCCTTCTTTGATTTTAACAAAATCTTCACAATCTCTATATCCAATTAAGCTTCATTTCCCGTTTATCAGTACCTAAAACTAATATAATCCGTTCTCCTCATTTGTTTTACTACGGAATTCCTTCGCATATTGTACAATTTCAGTGTTAAAAGTTTCTCATTATCGATCGAGATACTTGTTTTTCAATATAAAATTCCAATATTCCATACAATTCCAATATTCCATAAAATTCCAATATTCCATAAATTTCCAATATCCCAGAAAACTCCAATATTCCATAAAATTCCAATATTCCATAAAATTTTAATATTCCATAAAATTCCAATATTCCATAAAATTCCAATATTCCATAAAATTCCAATATTCCATAAAATTCCAACATTCCAGGAAATTCCAGCATTTCAGAAAATTCCGCTATTCCAGATATTTCCAATATTCCAGAAAATTCCCATATTCCGGAAAATTCCATCATGCCAGAAAATTCCAATATTCCATAAAATTCCTATATTTCAGAAAGAAACGCAGGTGCATAAAACACAATTCTGTTAAAAATGATGCAGACAGGCAGACAAACATAATATTTTCTAAATCATGCAAATACGAATTCAAATCATCCGATATTCTTCTTTTGGACATTGAATAGCACCAAATAAAAATAGCACTAACAAACAACCCATGAATCATTTTTTAACTACAATTAGACAAGAACAGTGAAAAAAAAGTCGAAATTACAAAATTGGAATTGAATGACACTATTTTTTTTCTTCAAAATGTATCTTATCTTGTCCTTGCATTAGTACAATTACAATTGCAGGACACAAGACATAACTCATTTATTCAAGTGCATGACAATACTCTGATGTGTACACGCAACAAACAACATAGTTTTTTGTGTAATTGCTGTACATGTACTGCAGAGTGTAACAATCCAATTTTTGTTTTTTCTTCTGTGATGTGGGTCCGATTCGACTTTTGTTTCGTTTCATATGCATTTATGCAAAACATGATTCGCTTGAAGATGCGAAAAAATAAAATTGTGAATTGTGATGTTACAAATATGAATAATTAACTGCAATGCAAGCTAGCCTGACAAATGAGCTGCAATATTTGAAGTGGAAAATTGAATGTCAGTATTTCAAATGAAATGAAGTCAGTTGATTACATTGCATCTTGTATTTTTGTGTTGCATATAATGTGCAAATTTTCATTTAAAATTCGAGCAGATGAAATGAACAGATAGATTTGCGAATGCAGTAGAAGCAGAATTAAAATGCGGGGATTCACGGCATGGCTACCGTTGGTGTGGTTTAATTGTAATTCACGTTGATAAATTCGGAACAAATATAAAATTAGAAGCTCTAAACTGAAATTCCTTGTTTAACGGAATTTTATAAAACGTCAGATTCCTCAGTGCCAATAATGATTGCAGTAGAAGAACTGTACTACTATAAGTGCATTATACTTACTATTTACCAAGTACATTTGAGTCGTGACGGGAACAAACTCACATCGCCCTGTAATGCCAACACCACTTGGACTTGCAAGGGAACCGCCCCAACTGTACCCCCCTAATCGCATATAACGGATATGTCATCTTGATCAGCTTTTTCTAGTGATTACGAATCCGCCATTATATTAATGTAAAAATATCAGAGTGATTATTACTTTTAATTTTTAGGTCAGAATTTTCATACCCTTAGATAGAGATTGACATCAGATTAAAAAATATTCATCGTACGCATAGTATTCATATATAGTAGAGGATGGGGAAGGTCGGTAAATGCCTTCAGGGTAGCATGATATTTTCTGATGCTGGCCGATTTTTGTTCGGGTGTTGATCCAAATATTTTCGATGCCAGCCTATGGTGTTGTAATGTATACCAGAAGCGTGAAAAATTTCAAATTAAAAATTACTCCAATATTTTTACAGTAAACGGAAAACAGATTCGTTATCAGTGCAAAAAACTGATCGAGACTGTGTGTCTGTTATATGCTATTAGGGGGATACAGTTGGGGCGGTTCCCTTGTTGGACTTGGACTTTTTCCCTATTGAATACAATTACGGAAAAGAATTGTGGTATTTGCCGGTTTATTCGACAATTAAATTTCTTCAATTATCATGAATCTTTATTAATTGGATTTTTTAGATTTGAGAAAAGCCACAGCGTGCAAAATTCAGAGGTCAAACTAGGAAAATAGTAATTACTACAGTTTTTAGGACAGGCAAAAGATATTGAAGAATGCGGATAATGTACTGGAATTTATGAAATCATTTAGTGACACACAAATTCAACTCTAGCCATTTTCAATACTTTTTGATGTACACAAGTCCAATTTTTCTTTTTTTGACAAAACAATAATTAACGTCAGATCTGTCAATATTTTGCAGAAGCAGTCATCGCTTAATGGTTTCTTACTTACTTTTCTTCAAGACAAAACTTCGTTTTTTAGTATTTTGACATTCAAAACTTAAAAAAATGAATGTATTGTTTGAAACGATGAGATTATTTTGAGAATTGAATTAGAATGTCCTGAAAGTCCGTGGGAACTTGATTTCGAAAAAATGGGACACGCTCACCAAAATCTCCTGTCTTGTCAAAAAAATTGAAAGTTCCAGTCCCGTTCAAAAGGAATTTGAAAAATTATGTAAGCTTTCATCATAAAAAAATCATGAAGGAAGGGAATATGCGCATGTGCAGTTATAACAACGGCACCTGTTATCTCACAACACGCATGCGCATGTAACATCTTACGTTAAATTGCGTAGTTTTGCTACTCTACCTTGATTGAATTTCCCATCTGCACAGGCGTGCCTTTTTATTTACTTCATCAAAACAAATAATAATTAATTTTAAATGAATTGACATTTAAAATAAAAAAATTTCGAAATTACTTCGTAATGAACATGCCTAACAAGTTCCTTAAGATTTTCGGGAAGGGTGTGGATTGAATTGAAATAAAAAATGGGTTGATCAAGTCTAGTCAAAAGTGCGTTGTAAAAAAAATTGAAAGTTCCAGTCCCGTTCAAAAGGAATTTGAAAAATTATGTAAGCTTTCATCATAAAAAAATCATGAAGGAAGGAAATATGCGTATGTGCAGTTATAACGGCACTTGTTATCTCACAACACGCATGCGCATGTAACATCTCACGTTGGATTGCGTAGTTTTTGCTAGTCTACCTTGATTGAATTTTCCCTTATGCGCAGGCGTGCCTTTTTTACTTCATCAAAACAAATAATCATTAATTGTGGATGAATTGACATTTAAAATAAAAAATTTCGAAATTACTTCGTAATGAACATGCCTAACAAGTTCCTTAAGATTTTCGGGAAGGGTGTGGATTGAATTGAAATAAAAAATGGATTGATCAAGTCTAGTCAAAAGTGCGTTGCGGGCCATGTGTCATCGTTCATCGTGTGCGTCTTGATATTTTTTCTTCTGAAGGAATGCATGTAAAGCGAACGTAGTGGCTTCTTATCAGTTGTTCAGTGAACTTTAATTAATGTTGCGATAACAGTGAGATAACATGAAATTTTTGTAGTGTGTTCATAGATGGTGGGTGATGTACCCAAAAAGATGTTTAAGGTTTTCAAGACTTTGCATTCCGATGAAGTGCTAATGAAAAGTATTTTGTTACGTTTGCGTTGAGCAATTTGATTTCTTAAAGATTTTGCAGGTTTATTACGGGCAATTACCACGTGTCTGCTAACTGTTCTGTTCCACTGTAGTTGCAACAGTTTTGAATTTTCAAAAAATATATTTTTTATTTTGGATTGGATTTCAAGTAATGTGACGGAATTCGGAACATGATGAATCCGGTATTTTGTATCAGTACAGATTACGTGGCTGCAGTAAAAGTTGTTGTGTGAGTGCAGAATTATGTGAAGTAATTTTAATCACGTGCAATTGGTTGGCATAAGTCCGTTAATAAATTAATATTCAACAATTACAATTTGTATCTACAAATTAATTTCATTCATTCCTTCATGCGTACCGGCAACTCCCTTGTGCAATCACAAGTACAAACGTAACTGCAACTCATCATCCGATGCCATCGTCGTTCAAAATCATAATGAATGAATGTCATTCTACTTGTTTGACAATTGACAATGTCAATAAAAAATTGTTGTGCAATTAAAAACATTTCATTTCTTCTTTATTGCCATTGCCGTATTCAATATTGTACACCCACATTTTAGGACTGAACGAACAGCTCATCAAACATAAATTGAATATCATTTTAATATTTACCGAAATCGATTGTTGGATTGTCGTTTTAGTCTTGACAATGGAAACCCTGAAATTCAAAACTTGTCTTTAGAAATGCGTGACTTCTTTGTATAGAAGTTTTAATTATTTACACACTCAATTTCATTCTGCTTCCCAAATATTAACTTACAATCGATTTACATCTAATCTCACGGTCCTTTTTGCAGTGGCAAAAAGATGGGATGGATGGGCGTATAAATCAATATTGAACCCTTTCCATTCAAATTCCATGGCCTCAAATTATGCAATGCAATGTCGGTTGTCGGTGCTAATGCTTCGTAAATGATCTGATGATGCAGAATTTTTTAATGCTTTTGGCTTGATTAGAATTGAACATTTGTAAAGTCATTTGAAATACTGATACATCATTACAATATCAATAACTTTCCCGACTATCACAGATCTGCCGTTAAAGTTATTGGGCAAATCGAGTGTTCAACCAAAAACTGACGTTGACTTCATCAAACGAAAATTATTGTCTTGTGTTTAGGTATTTCATTCAGGAATTATTTTGTATTATTATAAAAAATAGATTGAAATATTAAATTGAAATGCTGGCGCGCCAATAGAAAACAAATGGATTACTGGAAATCCAGGGTTTGAGTCAATTTTCCCAAATAATTTGTTATTGGCGATCTACCATAAATGCTTTTCACATATCGGAATTTACAATAATTGAAATAGTGGAATAGTCCAAAACTAAATTAATTTATTGCTTTAATTTCAAAATGTCAAGATCGAAACCTACTGACTGAGTCCGTCCGAGTGCAAAAAAATGCACTGCACTTTTAAAAATTAGAAGTTTCAAACAAGGACATGTAGCATAACTGCAGAACATGTACTTATTTGTAATTAATTTATAATATTCAAAATATAACATGGTTATTAATAACGCTACATTACTCCTTTCATGCCGTCGTGCCAAAAGAACTCCATCTCGAATTTCTACAATCCATTTTCGGATTCAGTAATTTGTCAAGCCAAACCATAAATGGCTGGTTTTTTGGTTGTCGATTGCCTTTTTTACACGTCATTAATCACCTTTTCGAGAGTAATGAAATTTGGCAAGGGCCTAATTCCCAAGAAGAAAAGAAGTAATAAATTATGAAATTGACCAATTTGTACTTGTTTGCCTAATTATAAAGGAATGGTCATGTTTTTGGAGTGGAGATGATCCCATATTTGTTCTACCATTTTAGAAGACAAAAAAGATGTTTCGCAAATATTTGAGCTTCGGGAGCATAATGAGTTTAAATGAAGTTTAAAAGAAGTAAATATGAATATTTATTTATTTATTTTTAAATATTTAAAATATGCACATTGATTAAAATTGGTAACAACTTCCGTATTCTTTTCCATCGTCTCAAGTGATGTGATATCCTGTTTACAAAAATATTGGATGGAGGTATTTACTTAATCTTTGACGAAGTCATTACTTAAATAACCATATTGCTCTTTAGACGTGGAGTTTCCGGCAAAAATTTTGAAATAGAGTGAAAGCTGTTTACAAGATGGTTACGTCACGGTTTTCAATTCTAAGGAATTACTAAAGCAAAGGAGGATATAAAATCGTCCATTTTTTTTAAATTTAATTATGACCTATTTTTATTTTGATGTTAGCTCTACCCGGTTATTGGATATGTTTGTAATGAAAAGCTAAATCCGTCATAGGAAAAAAGCGTCTATGTCGGCATCTGAAAATTCATATATGGAGGAATTTTACAACTAAGAAGATGGTTTGTTACATTTATCCGTAATGGTAAAATCCTCGAATTTTATGGTGATAACTACTATCTACTGGCGAAATAAATTACAAAAAATGCCAGAATGCAAAATAATTTTGATGAAAAATCTCATATTTGATTTAAATTAGAAGTAATTTTAAGAATTCTGACCCTAGGCAAGGTTCCTAATTGACAAATCTTTTTCGGCTTGATAGGAACTAGGATCTGAACAGGAGGAATTTGTTTTACAAGGGAATCCCCCGAAGTGCCCCTCCTAATCGCATATACCTGTCATACTGGCGATATCAGCATTTTTCCTGATCACGAATACGTTAAGTTTTCGCTGCGCAAGCCTCACAGATATTTTTAATTTTGTTTTGGTCTGGACGTCTTGGTCTGGTGCCGAGGGGGTATAGACACCAAAGTAGAAAGGTTGTTTTTGAATTATACAATGGTTCATATCCCTCTGATTTCCATTTGAAAACTTCAAATAGAAATTTTACAGAGTGATTTTATCCTCTAAAATTATTTTAAACTGTTTTGGATTCTCAATGACAATCATGTGCCTCTAAAATTAGAATAACTTAAAACGTGAAACTTAATGCCACTCTCAATCTCAACGCTAATGAGGTTTAAGTTTTAAGTCACGAATCATCCACACATACTTTTAGTTTACAAATGAGATGATAAGTAATTACCTTTTAGCCTTTTAACTCACAAATCAAAGAAGCCATTTCAGTCGAGCAGACTGTAAGTCACTGACTTAAAACACCCCAAAATATTGCGTAAGAGTAGGAAGTAGTTTCATTTTAGTTAGTTGCGGAGAACTTCAAAAAAAATAAAATGAATTCAAATATGACGCAGGTGAAGTTGATTTGACATGACAAGAAGGAAATGCACGACTTGGATCCTCTTCGCTGTAAGAAGGTAACAAGTTGATTCATATCGACCTATAGATTTTGTAGCAATAGTTAGAGACATGATCAGATTATGTAATTTGGGACACCAAATAATTTGAATTCACAAGGGAACCCCCCCGAACTGTACCCCCTAGTCGCATAAAAGAGGCATATCTTCCGAATCAACTTTTTACGCTGATTAAGAATTCGTTTTCAAAATACTGGAGATATTTCAGAATAATTGTTATTTTTTAGTTTTTTTTTGCCAAAATATACCCCGACGTAGATGAACCACTATGGAAATTCTGGTTCGTCCTGGTATTTCAGTACATACCACAGAGTGAGGAAGGTCAGTCGTTTCCATTGCCCGAAAAGAAACTTAATTGATGTTGCTGATTCTGCAAATTGGTGTGGACGTTTATGCATTGTATATTGACATTTTTATTACAATTACAATTAAAAATCACCCCTTTATTTTAGCAGTGATTTAAAAACGGATTCGTAACCAGCGTAAAAAACTGATTTAGACGATATGTCTCTTATATATGACTAGGGGGTACAGTTCGGGGAATTCCCTTGTCAGATCACCATTCCCACAAATTCCTGAGAATTTGCCACGACCAGTGTCATTTAGAAGTTGTACCTCGAACCAGTCCGAATCCGTAAGGCTTAAAAAATCTTTTCCTTCTCGTCTCTAAACATCTGAGTTAAAATCAACTACGAGGTCATCTGCAACGGTATCTACGGAGACGCTGAAATAATTTTATCCAGATCAAAACATTATGCACCACTCAATCATGAATTCAACTTAAGCTCAACTTAAAAGCTACACCATTCATTATCGAGTTTTAATCAGTCCATAATATTTCCAGAAAGTATGAAAATGCAAATCCGTTAGACCATTTGGAATTACAATGGAAAAAATTTCATTCACTTTGCAAATCCGTTAAATAAACACTTTTCAATTGTCTCAATGATTCCGTCAACTTTAATTTATTTTCATCATTTTACGTACAATCGCAAATAAATTTATTTAATTGTAGCCCCCTGCTCTCCTTCCCTGAGGTGGGACACCAAATCCCCCAATACCTCCTTGACTTGGGGGAGATACTCCTTGTCCAAAGCCACCTGCATTACTTGGTCCTTGTCCCAATCCAGTTCTCTTTTCAACGGATGGCGATAAATCGAAGGTGGACAATAACGGAGCTAATTCTGGATCAGCCAAAATAATTTGTTTTGGTTCAGCCTGTCCCGGACCTCCAAAGGAACCTTGTCCGGATCCTCCTGGAACGCCATAAGCCCCTGAGGATTGTGGTTGAGCTCCAGGTGGATTGTCATAAATCAGAAGGTCCCTCACTCTTGGAAGCAGTTCAGGATAATGCCGAGGTCCTTCGAGAGGTTCGTCAATCGGCGGTTCTGGTCGAGCCAGGACTACGGAGATGGTGGCGACTAAAACGAAAATCTGAAACACAAAAATATTTAGGAATCAATAAGATCAAATAGAAATCTTGGGCCGTAAAAGAACTTACAAATTTTGTCATCTTCAAAGGAATTTAAAATTTTGGAAAATGAAGAAAAAAATTTAAAAGAAAAAAAAGATAAGCCAATTGTGGATAAATGAATTTTGAAGAACAGAATTCGAGATTGAACTGAAGCAAAAATAAGCAGGATTTCATGTTTTTATACAAAAAATAATAATTTCTTAAACGTTTGCTAATCCGTAATTTAATTTATGGTTGAAATAGATTTATGAAATTCGGTCAAGTCGGCAATTTTGAAATGAAAAATGGGCAAAACGTTTAGCCAAAATGAAATTGAAAGTCATCTTGATTTTGATATGTCCATGTCTGTCGCTTTGTCTGTTCATATTATAAATCGGTCAAAAAATAAATTCTATTTTATTTACGATCCTCGTGTTTTTGCGCACCCCTGGGTATAGGAATGTTTGGTTTTGATGGGAATAGGAACGTCTCCGGAAATTTTATTTTTGATCTACGGATTGATCACTGAAAAACCTATTTCGTATTTATCTGATATAATCAAAAGTCCCGTTCTTTGTGAAAACAATGTGTTGGCAAGTTGCTTTCATAAATGCAAAACAAATGGAAAATGATTTTGAGATGAAGTTACAAATATTTGCACAATGAAATCTCTTCTTTTGCCTTAAAAAAATGCGGTAAATGTTATTTTACCCCTACGATAATCATTGAATATTAAAAATTAATTCTACTTCAGGGATTCCCCGCCAGTAAAACATGGGCATGTATCTTCCATTTGAAAGCGGGTTTTAACGGGAGGGGTAAAAACAAACAGGGGCAAAAATGGGTAAGAACGGATACATTCGTTTTAAAGTAAATGGATAAATGGATTGGTCATTTTGAGATATATTTAATGGGTAAAATAATTTACCACTTCTTGCCCTATTAAACCCGTTTTTAATATTTTTCGGAATATATCAATTTTTACCCTGGAAATTGAAATTTGATACTATCACAAAAAAAATATGATGATTATCCATTTTGGAAGAAACACAAATTAATTTTACTCTTCAGCTACGTTCCAATAAAAGCATAACCATTTATTTATTTCCTATTTTTTTCTATTCTTCAGAATCAGAAATTATTTTGCTACATATCATAAATATCATATTTTGCAATCGAAGAAAACAAATATTTTTTTCTCCGTCAGGTCAGAGTCAGACGACTTGTGTTGGACAATAAACAACGGAAGTATTCATTACATGTACAGATTTTTTTTCTGGGTAAAAGTAGTAGAGTAGGACTTGTCACATCTCAAGTTATTGTACTCCACGTGCTTTTAAAATCATTTTTAAAAATTATTTTATAAAATATGAATAATGATATTGATAATGAGTGAAGGTGATCTTTCCCAAGGTCAACCATTCAATACTGCATTTTAGGTAAATATGAATTCAAGAACATCGACCTTTTCCTTTTTTATCATGTTTGTCCGACTTTAAAATAAACGAAATCCTTATCCTTCGAGATAATATTTTATGTGATAAATCATTCAAAAAGTCCGAAGGTGTTTGATATTGTTCTCGTAATCATAAGATCATAATCATAATTAATCCAACAAAGCCAATCGGCGATCGGATGAAGATTAGAATGACGGTGCATTTTATATGCAACAGGTTTTATCCTGTTTAAAAATATTTAAAAGCAGAGATGACAAGAATCCTGGGTCATGTATTTTTTTCCTTGGGCATTTTGACCTTTCTCTGCACATAATTCTTGAGAAAAATAACGGATTTGTAGTTTTCGCTGCAATGAAAATATGACAACGGATTTTTTTGGCGAGCAGTGAGCAGAATATTTTTCTAATCTCTGAAAAATTCTTTGGGATAACGTAATTGAATCTTTTAAATGACGGATTAAAAAATATGAATTTATTTGTCTAAAATGAATAGCGGATTTCTGGAGCAAAAAAAATGTGAAGAAATTCGGTCATAAAATCCAAAAATAATAATTGAATGAGATATAAAGTGAAATGAATTTTACATAGAAATTAACGGATTTATTAGTTATCATATTTTTACTTCAAAATTTTTATTACGGATTTCTAGTTCACCAGTGTTCAACTGGCCGCCCGTCAGCATTAACAGTGGACCCGGTTCAATTTGCGGCACTTCAGGTGGATCTAGCATTAAGTTGAGTTATTTTTAAAGAACAAATAGTAAAATGGTTGCAAATAGTAAAACAGCTCTTTTTTTTGCTTTTTAAACCAAATCCGTCATAAATGAAAAGTAGAAGAATTTCCTGCATTGTCCACTCGTGTGGTTCAAATCCGTTAAAGCCCACTTTGCAATCCTAGATCAGTTTGAAGTCTAAAAGCATCGAATAATTTGGCAATGAAAAAAGTTATTGAATAGGTTAAAATGATGAGAAAGCAGATGCAGACATCTATTCTATTTTATGATGACACTTATGCAAATCATTCCTGTAATTTTTTGACATTGTCAGACAAAAAATCGGCAAACTCATCCTGCGTCATTGATACACAATCTCATAATCGTTCATCATCATAATTCATATCATAATTCATAAATACCGTCGGATCATTATCATCATTTACCATGCAATTATGTAAGGAGTAGGATTATGATGATTTTTTAGCAAATAAAATTTTTATGCAAAATCATCATTTGCATCCACTAACATACCTACGTGTATAGAATTAGACTTGGGTATAAAAAGGAAACTGTGTCGCGTCAAGGATCTTCATTTTCAAATTGGAGGGATTTTGTCGCTTTGGAGTTTGGAAATATTAAACGGATTGTCTCTTCGCCCAAACCAATTTTACTTCGCGTCAGTATGTTGCATGGCTTCATTTGATTTTGATAATTGACCCGTGGGAAATAATATACGATGCAGGAATTTTTGGAGTCGTGGTCGTGACTTGAAAGGATACGTAATTTTAATTGTTCCAGTACGAACGGACTCGATTTCAAAATCAAATCAATTTAAAAAATCGCGAGTTGACCCATTCCATTTCGCAGAGGTACTTACATTTTTTCAGGGATGGCCAGCTGATAAAAATGGCTTTCTATCTTTCCATATTAAAACGGGTTTAAATGGGTGGGTAAAAACAAACAAGAACTGGGTAAAAATGGGTAAAAACGGGCGAAAACGTGTTTAAATGGGTAAAAACGGGTTAAATGGGGTAAAATAAGTAAATGGGCAAAAACGGGTAAAAATGGGTAAAAACTGGTTAAAATGGGTAAAAATGGGTAAAAATGGGTAAAAATGGGTAAAAACGGGTAAAAACGGGTAAAAATGAGTAAAATGGGTTTAAACGTTCAAAATTAGGTGGTTAAAAACGGGTTTAAATGGGTAAAATCGTTTTTACCTATTTTACCCATTTTTGCCCATTTTACCGGTTTTTGGGGTAAAATGTATTTTACCCCGGGTAATATCAATCTCTGCATTTTTTCAAAAGTCGTGAAAAATTAATAACGGATTTGTATGTGTGTATGTAATTGACTAAAATTCCGATAAAGTGAAATAACACAGCCGAGTGAAAAATTGGCTTTAACAGGTTCGTCTTTCCCACCATAACCAACTGATGTTAAGCGTCCACTTAAATCGATAAAATTTCTGGCAAAAAAAATCGGCAGAAAGTAATTAAAAATTATATTCTAATTGTCTCCTCAAATTACATTTGGTTACAGTTACACTGTTATTGATTAAGAGAGATTTTTTAGGATGGTCTACTCATGTCGTGATCGCATTTGCAGATTTTTTTTCGCGAATTGTGTTCTTAATTGCACATAAAAACGACATTTAAGGCAAATGGGCTGGAGTAGAATCTCCTTTAAAATCTCTTTTTTGGTTTTGTTTACAAATTACAAAGTACAAAGGTTCATATTTTTTTACAAATTGTAAATTGCGGGCAAGGCCAGATCTTGAATTGCAAATACATAATGCATTATTGAATATGTAATTAGGAAAAAAAAGCCCTGGGCTCTAAACTTAGAAAAAACAAATGGCTTTACACTAAAAATGCCTTAAGGTGGTAGTGGTAATGATCACTGCTAAACACCTTCAAGGAACGCATTAAAATGTGAAACTGATACGATCCATTACTTATGAGCTGACAAGGGAAGTGCCCCAAGTGCACCCCTATATCGCCCATGCCAGTCATTTCATCTAGATCACCTTTTTTGTTCTTTACGATGACGCAACGCAATTGCTGGAGATATATTTAGCAATGATTTTAAAATTAAATTTTTAGGCCAAAAAGTGTGCTAATTTCGTTGGTAGTCGACATCGCTTTTGAAAACTATGCTAGTGTCTATGTTTCTAAATAGGGCAAAGGTCAGTCGTAGGCCGAACCGAAATATAATTTACATTGTACGATTCTGGAAGCTGGTGTGGATCTTGATTCTTCCCAATGCATTGTAAATGGACATTTTCACACATAAAAATTGAAATTAAAAATAATTTGTTAAATATCTCCAGTATTTGCATAACGTGATTGTAAAGAGCAAAAAAAAAGCTGATCTAGATAATATAACTGGTATATGCGATATAGGGGGCACTTGGGGTCCTTCCCTTGTGAGATGACAAAAGGAGTCTTGACTTGAGCCATTGACCTGATTTCACTGTTATTTTTTTTAAAGAAAATATATTATCAATATTTGTGGAAAATGATTCCTTCACATGAACAAAAAATGGTGCTGATTATGCTCATGATTATGATTATCGTCATCATGAAAATGAAGACAAAGATTCCTTTACAATTTTTTTTAATGACGTGAGTAACGCGACGTGATGAGATGAACGTACTTAAAAAAAATTGCGAGCGTAAGTAAAAACCTTGCCTAAAGCTGACGCCGACGCCGACAGCTTGTCTCGTGAAATAATTTTGTGATGACAAATGACCACTGTCCACGTCAGTATGATTTAATCTAATTCACTTTAAAAGTTTAATGGAATTTTTGGGGTAAGTTGAGATCAGTGATATTTTTGGAGAAGGTAGAGGTCTTCCAAAATGCGGGATTGCTATTGCTGCATGATAAAGCCTATTCAATCATTTCCTTCACGAGCTGCACGCCGATACTGATGTTTCCTTGGATCTCAGGAATTTCAGAAATATACAGATTGACTGCATATAATTAAGGCCGCGCAATTTCTAGTTACGAATCCATCATAGTTACAAATATTTGCTAGCGATTCCGAG
>JAHZMX010001010.1:0-13128 GCA_027743895.1 Seira musarum | reverse complement strand
GATCAATTTCCGAACATTCATAATTGTGACGACAAGCATGTCCATCACTCAAGTGCGTGTGCTTTCTGGAATATGTTCTTTGAAGATCGGTCGATATACCTTGCAATTCTATAAAAGACTTCGCGTTGCATATCTGACAGTGCATGAGTTCATAGATTATGTTGTGTCATTCTACATAGTTTTTGCATTCTTCTTTCTCACATTCAGCTTAAATCTTTTTATTCTTGGTTTGCGAATAAATAATAGAGCTATGGCAAGTGCCTCCTTCATATTAACCTTAATCATCGGGGTCAGCGTCATTATCTGCTTTGGAATCTGCTGCTTCCCACAAAAGAGAAGCGAAAAGGCTTTGAGAATATGGATGACACAAGCAGGCTCTTCTTATCAATCAAAGCAATTGAAACGGGAAGTAAGAGGATGTCAACCAATTAGGGTGAGACTTGTGGGAACGGGAAATCATTTAACCGTGTCTATTGAGTTGAGTTTCTGGAATTCCGTGCTGGTCAACACGGTAAATTTTATGATGTTGATATACTGACAATGAAAAACGATTTTAATTCGAGGGAAATCAATAGTCCTCCATTAATTAATGTCCTTATTGGTCTTCATTTAATTCAACTAATAAATTTATAAAGTAGATCGACTCTGATCGAGCATTGAAATGTCTTAAATTGCAGGTGATATATACAAGTTCTCAAATTAGACAATTACAAAATATTTATGGAATAAACTTCTTTTTCAAGAAAATTATTGAAAATTATTGTATCCAATTTGAAAAAAATAATGCATGTCATTGAAAGGGTATTATGCATTCGTTCTTGGCAATTCTAACCACGATTCTCATTTTAATTCGTTTCATCCATTAGATCAATTAGCCAATCGACTAGTGGCTTTTGCACTGTACTCTGATGTGTGTACTGTATTTTATATTTTTTGATTAACCCCGAATAAAAAGTTACTCATGCAGGACTGTTAAAACTCATTTGGAAGTGACTTAGTCCGCTCAAATATTAAAATGCCATCAGAGCTCATGTTATATGCGAATAAATTAAATCAGAACATTTCCAATTTTTTTAAATATACTCATCCAATGGTATATGTTAGCAGTACATACCGTTGGAAATTTGAAACCGAGAAAAGCCGGCTTTGTATGTATTATGTATTCATATTAATGAGTTGCCTGTGGTATTTTTTTTTGGTTTGGAATAGTGCTAATTGCGATACCATCGAAGTTAGTTTCATTTAATAAAGCCATATTTTGTGGATTGATTGGACAAGGATTTTTTCTGTCTCTAATAATCGATTTACTCGTAAAAGTTTATGGAAGTGTATGGATAAACATTACAAACTGGTTCTATGAACAGGAAGGATTGCCCTTACGAAAAATCTCGCCGAGAGGATTTAGAGATCACATTGTTATCAAAGGTAATTGCCTGCTACACACTCATCCAAAATAATTGAAAAAATGACTAAATAACTAAAGGAGATTTCTTTTAAAATTTCAGAAATTTTAAATATTTTACGAAAAAATAGGAAGCCAGACTGGGTTGGGTTATTCCAATTGTACCTGGTTGCTGTGTACACACTTATTCCTTTACTTGCATTCCCTTTTGTTTTGAAGGGTTCAGATCCTTTGCAGCTGGCGTTTTTAGTAATCAAAACGAAGAGCAAGTTTGCCAAGACGGCATCATTCTTGATGGAAAGCAAGCTAATTTTATTGGTCCGAATTATTCTCTACTCCATCTCCTTGGAATCAATTGCTATCAATTTCCGAACATTCATAATTGTGACGACAAGCATGTCCATCACTGAATTACGTGTGCTTTCTGCAATTTGTTCTTTGAAGATTTGGCCGATACACTTTACAATTCTATAAAAGACTTCGAGTAGCTCATCTGTCAGTGCACGAGTTTGTAGATTATGTTGTGTCATTCTACATAGTTTTTGCATTCTTTTTTCTCACACTCAGTTTAAATCTCTTCTTTCTTGGTTTGCGAAATAATAATAGAGCAATGGCAAGTGCCTCCTTCATATTAACTTTCATCATAGGGTTTGGCGTCATACTCTGCTTTGGAATCTGCTGTATTCCGCAAAAGAGGAGCGAAAAGGCTTTGAGAATATGGATGACACAAGCAGGCTCATCGTATCATTCAAAGCATTTGAAACGGGAAGTGAGGGGATGTCAACCAATTAGGGTGAGACTTGTGGGAACAGGAAATCATTTGACCGTGTCAATTCAGTTGAGTTTCTGGAATTCCGTGCTAGTCAACACGATTAACGTTATGATGTTGCTATAATGATTATGAGAACATTTTCATATGAGGTCAAATGGATAATTTTGCAGTATTTTAATTATATTTAATGGCCTAACTGGTCTTGATTTCTGAAATGAGTTTGATGATGACATTTAATTTACCTAAGTGAATTACACAAGATTGTAATGTAAATATGTAAATGCAGTCATGTAAGTAATTAATAAGCAAAAATTTGTCCTTCAATATAATATAGACAATAGAATAAATTGGAGGAGTAATTGTTTAAATTAGCCATCATTGGATTACAAAAGATATTTGTTTCCTGTTGAACGAAAACACAAAATGTAACCATACATTAAAACCTGCCTACGCATTCGCAAAACTGGATTCAGTGAAAGGTGGACACTTTTTTAAAATGGAATAGTACTTTTCTTTTCCAAATGCCTTCGGAACTAGTGCTTCTAGCTAATCTTTTAAACAAAAAGATTATAGATTGGACCCATATTGGTTATCCCTTGGTTTGGGATCCTACAATTGCAGAATGGAAGATGGAGACGAACAAGAGGCGCTTACTGCCTTATCACCTCATTACACAAATGAACATAAATGCAATTGTCCTTTGTTGCTTCATCCTGTTATTTGCAGTTCCCACAGGACTTGTTCCTTTCGAAGGGGCAAAAACTTGTGGACTTATTGCTCAGTTGTACATTCTCTCAATTTTTATCGCTTCCTTAGTCATAAAATACGGGGATTTGATGACAAAAGCAACAAATTGGGTATATAAAGCTCACAATAGTTATGAAGGCGTATCTCCAAAAGTCACCGAAATCACTGAATTTCGAAGAATGTTTGAAATTATTTTTAAAGGTAAGTTTAAGGTAATAATGCTGACTTACATTATCTTGCGACTAACGGTTTGAATATTTTTTCTTAGAATTCGTCAGGGTTATCTTCAACGACTCCCCTGATTGGTTCGGTCTGTACATGTTGTCAGTAGTGATATCATACACTTTGTTATCAATAATTCTTCCAATGCCCCTCGCACTGGAAGATATTTTGGGTATATAAAGCTCACAATAGTTATGAAGGCGTA
Organism: Seira musarum; assembly: GCA_027743895.1. Lineage (NCBI taxonomy): Eukaryota > Metazoa > Arthropoda > Collembola > Entomobryomorpha > Entomobryidae > Seira > Seira musarum. The sequence goes on along the minus strand of JAHZMX010001010.1, from coordinate 9,780 downwards.
TCTCCAAAAGTCACCGAAATCACTGAATTTCGAAGAATGTTTGAAATTATTTTTAAAGGTAAGTTTAAGGTAATAATGCTGTCTATCCATATCTTGCGACTAACGGTTTGAATATTTTTTCTTAGAATTCATCAGGGTTATCTTCAACGACTCTCCTGATTGGTTCGGTCTGTACATGTTGTCAGTAGTGATATCATACACTTTGTTATCAATAATTCTTCCAATGCCCCTCGCACTGGAAGATATTGAACCTATACACTTGTCCTTCCTCATTTTACATCGGATCAAAGCATTGCAGTTCATTACAGCCTACCTAATTTCAAGTGCTCTAGTGAAACTCATGCGACTACTTGTGGGCATCATTTCATTCTTCGTAGTCGTGCTCAACTTCCAAACTTTCATAATGCTCACACACTCTCTGCCCTTCTATCACATCAGCCTTTTGCAGAGTAATTTTAAAGCACGAGTTAGCTCACAGTCCGTGAGAATGTATCGAAAACTCCAGATTGTCAGCATTAATGTGGAGGGACTCGTGACAACGCTTTTGACTTTCTTCTTCGTGTTCGCCTTCTCGTCCATTGTTTTAGGCTCTAACTTCATGTTGCTTGGAATTCGATACCATAATTTTACGACAGCAAGCTTGTCGTTAGGATTTACCTTCATTTTTGTATTTGGAGTAATGTTAGCTTTTAAAATCAATTCCACTCCTGAGCGAATAAGCACGTTAGGGATAAGTAAGTGGAAGGCGGTTACATCACGGAAATTACATTCCTTATTGCGAAAAGAAGTTCAGAGTTGTAAGCCTATTACGATTAAAATTAATGGTGTTAAGATACCTGTCAATAAGATCGTGCAGATGAGTTATTTAAATGCGGTTTTAGTAAACTCTGTAAATGTCATGATTTTCTGTGCTGAAATGTTCCGAATTTAGAATGGTAAATTACAAAAATTATTGTGCATTCACTCCAAAAACAATATGTGTAAATCAGCTTTGAAAGCCAAATAAACTGTGATACAGAAAAAAATAAGTTGTTTCATTTCATATGTCGACTGCATTCATGTTTTCTTTCCTTTAACTTTCATGGTGATACAAAACGTAGCAATGGGGCTATATGACATTTTTTCCCTACAGGTCAAAACTTTTTTAATACTTAAACTTAATTTATTTCAAACAAGCAACTTTTTAAAGCGCATTTAATTTTCCAGTTTAGATCAAACAAGAAAGAAGCGCATGTAACCGGTTTCAATTTGTGATAAGTCATAATACGTACAAAGAAATGTGATATTCATACAATCATGTTAATGTTAATAGCTTAGTCTGCCGTCTTTCTAGTTTAAAATAGCTCGTTCTATTATATTTATACTTCCTCAGGCGCCAGTTCTACAAAAGTAACCATATCAAGAACAAGAAGACCACTGGGTATGCTAATTTGGGGAAAGGTTACCATGAACCTTTAAAAATGCATCGAGTTTGATAATAACAAGCCCGCCAGTATTTCCTTTCGAATAAGGTATCACCGCAAAAGAAACGTTTTTCGCGATTTATTTACCCTTTTCCATGATGAAAGGTTCCCTTGCTGGAGTTAGCAATATTCATATTTTCCTATATCACTCTAATATAATTTACAAAATTGCTTACATTTACAGACATGAACAATTCCATTGTTTATCATGTCGCTGAGGTGGTCATGGTCATTATGACATTCCACCCACTCGCTAATATTGTTGTATTCGTTTGTCGAATGGAAAATATCATGAAAAAACATAAATATGGAAAAACACTTGAACTAACAAGAACAACAAATAAATTTGAAAACAAAGAAAAGTATTTTCAGCATTATCAGCTAAATGAATGGTGACTTAAAAAGAAAATGAGATATTTGAATTGGTTTAATGTGTACCGAAGTTCAAAATATGTAATTTACAAAATTCTAGGTGATGATTTGGCCCCATCTTTAGAGGTAGCACCAGTATATAAAGCTATGAATCGGCTCCACTCAAGACTATACTATGTTTAAACTGTCGAAAAAATTGACAACTTTATACTGATTTTTATTTTTCCAGTTACTTTATCAATAGTTCTTTACAAAATGCCGTCTGGACTTATGCTCTGTGCAAATGAGCTAAATCAAACAATTTCTGACATTTTCAAACTTTCGCATCCAATTGCATGGGATTTCCGGGTGAAAGAGTGGAAAATTGAAAAGAACTTGAAACGAATTTGCGTTTACCATTCTTTATCCACTTTAGTCTTAATCCTTAGCATCGTTTGCATCAATATACCACTTATTGCTATTCCTACACGGTTGTTACCATTTAAGGACGCTGTATTTTGTGGATTGTTGGCACAAATGTTTGTCCTCTCATTATTCATTGACCTTATAGTAAAAATGTATGGGAATCAATGGGTTTCTATAACAAACTTTCTCTATGAAGAGGAGGGGATGCCTCAAAATTACAAAAGTTTTCCTTATCACCAGCCAAACTTCCGCATTATACGTATTGTTAAAGGTAAAAACTTTTAGTACTAAATATCAAGTTGTGAATTTAAGTTGTTTCATAATAACTAATATTATTTTGTATAGAATTCTGGAAAAACTGCCAACACAAATCTACTCTGGATTGGGTGGGTTTATTGCAATGCGGTCTCGTCTTAGCTTACCCCATTCTGGCAAGCATTCTACCTATTGATTTTGTTTCCAAGGGAACCGACCCAATCCAGTTGACATTGATCATGGCCCGAAATCAGNAGGGGATGCCTCAAAATTACAAAAGTTTTCCTTATCACCAGCCAAACTTCCGCATTATACGTATTGTTAAAGGTAAAAACTTTTAGTACTAAATATCAAGTTGTGAATTTAAGTTGTTTCATAATAACTAATATTATTTTGTATAGAATTCTGGAAAAACTGCCAACACAAATCTACTCTGGATTGGGTGGGTTTATTGCAATGCGGTCTCGTCTTAGCTTACCCCATTCTGGCAAGCATTCTACCTATTGATTTTGTTTCCAAGGGAACCGACCCCATCCAGTTGACATTGATCATGGCCCGAAATCAGAGATTGTTTATTCATGAAACGACTCATCTTATGCGAAATCATTTGATGAAAATAATACGCCTAATAATTTGGATAATTGCGTTGGAGACAGTGTCATTAAATTATCGCACATTTATTCTAGTGACGACAAGCATGGCAGCATCTTTATTGCGTCTTTTGGCAAAGTTACGTTCTCTGGGAGGAAGTCGAGCGAGTTTAAGACTTTACAAAAAGCTAAGGATAGCATTTATAACTGTTCGCGAGTTCATCGATTACGTTGTAACTTTNCCAGTTGACATTGATCATGGCCCGAAATCAGAGATTGTTTATTCATGAAACGACTCATCTTATGCGAAATCATTTGATGAAAATAATACGCCTAATAATTTGGATAATTGCGTTGGAGACAGTGTCATTAAATTATCGCACATTTATTCTGGTGACGACAAGCATGGCAGCATCTTTATTGCGTCTTTTGGCAAAGTTACGTTCTCTGGGAGGAAGTCGAGCGAGTTTAAGACTTTACAAAAAGCTATGGATAGCTTTCATAACTGTTCGCGAGTTTATCGATTACGTTGTAACTTTTGCTTTGGCACTTTGCTTTACTTTTATTACTTTGAGCGTTAATATATTTATATTGGCATTACAAATGAAAAACCAATCGTTGTCGAGTACATCTCTAATGATGACATTAACGGTGGCTATGAGTGTCATAATAACATTTAAAATATGCTGCTTTCCTTTAAAATGCAGTCAACAAGCGCTATGGGCCTGGGAAGGGAAAGCTTCTTCAAAACTGATGAAGAAGGAAGTAAAAAGTTGTCAGCCAATAGCGGTTAGGGTGATCGGGACAGGTCTCAATCTAACAATTTCTTTCGAGTTAAGCTATTGGAATTCTGTTTTGGGTAATGTTGTAAATATAATGATTCTTTTCAATTAAGTAATCCTAAGCGCATGTATGTATGTCAGGGCTAGATTGTAATCAAATTAAGATCTGAATCCTAGAACAATTGACAATAATGAAAATGTTGAGCAATATGAAAAAATAATTTATAAGCAGACAGAAAAAATATATTGGTAAAGATCCTTTAAATGATTAAAAGCTTTTGTTCTCAGCATGAACGCGGAGATATTACTATAATCAGCATATTTTTAATACGTATTTACAAGAAAGCATAACAAGTTTGTGTTTAAACCAGGTATTTTTTACTGATCTTATTGAAATGATTTCGGCTTTTTCCTGGCGCCTGTGAAAAGTTCTAATCCATAATATTCCAAAAACTGACCCTTATTTATAAGTACAGTTTGACGACGAGGCAAACCATTTATTTAGGGGATGCTCAATGAGGCAATAGTTTAAGCTTTACACACTACCTATTGATATAACCTTGAAGTGTATGCATTACTCGCATCGTCAGTGGATTAAGTATCATTTGTAGTTTCTGTTTCCATTTTTATGATATTAATTCATAAATATGCCGTCTGGTCTAATGCTTCTTGCAAATGAACTCAACCAAACAATTTCCAATTTTCTAAAATTGTCCTACCCCATCGTGTGGGATTTCCAAACAAGATCCTGGAGAAAGCAGGCTGATAAAAAGAAAATTTGCGCCTACCATTCGTTGTCCACATTAATCCTCATGTTGAGCCTAGTTTGTATCAATATCGTACTAATAGCAATTCCTTTCAGATTACTGCGATTTAAAGATTCGATATTTTGTGCTTTGTTAGCTCAGGTATTTCTACTGTCTTTATTTATGGATCTCGTATTACGTGTGTATGGAACTCGCTGGATTGCTATCACGAATTTTCTTTACAAGGAGGAGGGTATGCCTCTACCTCCAAAATTTCAAATATTTGCTCATTGCCCCAAATTTAAGATACGCTTGTTAAAAATCTTAAAAGGTACGTAAAAGTGATTTAATATAATATTTGTAATGTTTCAATTAAATAATTACTGACTTTTTCATAAACCTACAATTCTTTTAGACATTTGGAAAAATTGTTTAGAAAAATCGTCCCGAGACTGGGTGGGTTTACTGCAATGCTGTCTGGTCATCAGCTACCCAATTTTATCTTTCATTCTTCCAATCTCCTTCGTGCAAAAGGGAACAGATCCAGTGCAGCTGACCTTACAAATGCTAAAAAATGAAGGTTTGTTAGTCTCCCTGGTTACATTTTTGATGCAAAACCATTTGATGAGGATCACACGCTTTATCGTATGGATTATTGCGTTGGATGACAGTAGCCTTGAACTATCGAACTTTCATTTTGGTAACGACAAGTATGGCAGCGTCCTTACTGCGCCTCTTGGCTAGAATACGCTCATTAAGCTCCAGTCAATTCAATTTAAAACTATATAAGAAGTTAAGAATAGCGTTCATAATTGTACATGAATTTATCGATTACATTGTAACATTCGCTTTGGCACTATGCTTCACCTTCATTACTTTTGGGGTAAATGTATTTTTATTTGGTATGCAAATGAATAACTCTTCTCTTTCAAGCACTACTTTGATGATGACATTGACCGTTGTCGCAAGTGTTCTAATTACCTTTAAAATATGCTGCTTCCCTCTGGTAATGCAGTCAACAAGCACTGCAAGCTTGGAGAGGTCAGGCTTGCATTTCGTTCAAATCAAAAATAATGAAACGAGAAGCACTTGGATGCCAGACAATTGCTGTGAGAGTGGTGGGAGCTGGCTTATATCTGACAATTTCCTTTGAAATAAGTTACTGGGATGCACTTTTAGGGAAAGTGGTAGATGTAATGATTCTTTTTGGTTTAAATCGTATATAAAGTGAGTTTCTCCTATTCCAATTAATGTTGTTTTTATTTTAAATACCCTTAACATTATTTTAGGTCTCATAATATCGCACTCCCAGTTGTATCCATGTGTAATTGCAAAGGACGAATTTTGTTTTTTGCATATGTTCGATTATTCCTTTTGCTGTTGACATGTAAATTGGATGACAGTAATAAACTTTCTGTAATCGAGTTACAAAATTCCATTTAAATGAAATTTTAAATATTCATATAACATGAACTTATTGAGTACACAATTTAAATAGTAAAGAACGAAAATGCGACAAGTTCGCATATTTTCTTCCTCTTTCCCCTTTCAAAGTAATGCAATTCATTTGCGAGGAAGGTGTCTTGACGCAAGTGTTAATTTAGTTTTCAAATCCTAGCGATTTGATTTTTGAAACACCATGCCTACCAACTTGGTCCTCTATACTAACAAATTTAATGAAATCCTCGTTGATTTGACAAATTTTAACTATCCCATTTCATGGAACAGCAAAACAGCAAAATGGAGCTATACACGAGATGTGAAAGAAAGAAAACGATTTTACATATCCAACATTGGGAATTTTATCATAGTTATATTTTTCCTTTTTGTTCTTAATTTTTCGTTTTCATACCAACCGTTTAAATCCTGATTCGCATCCTTTGGTGAAAATAGCCTTCAGTGGAATAAATGTTCAAGTTTCGGCCATCTCTATTTTTATTGATTTTCTCGTTATTTTTCATGGAGCGAATTTTGTGCATATCACTAACTGGGCTTACAGCGTAGATGGATTTCCCAAGAAAGATTTGACTTTAAATGAAAGCAGACTGAGTAGTTTTATCTGGATTTTTTATACACTCCATAATAACGGTAAGCAGTTAGAACAATGATTTCCTCAACCAACCAGTCTTTGAAATCAGTGATCTATTAAACCTTTTATTTTTATATTTCAGAACTCCTCAAGTTTGTAAAGAGAGATCGCACTGTCGACTGGAAGGGCTTGTTTCTATGTTACACAAATATTTTGTACCTAATCATATTACCATTTTTTATGTCAATGTTAACCGTCAGTATCGACATAGACCTTCTCGTTCAATTTCTTGACGAAGCAAACCTCAAACGCAATTATTATGGAGTCAAAATTCCCCTGTTTGTGTGTCGGACTTGCATAGTGTTATACCACAGCTTTACTATGTGGACTACCTATAGGTTATTTATAATCTTTGCCGCTAGCACGGCTATTAGCGGTCTCCAGGTCATTGTAAACGTCTGCTCTTTACGACTTTCTAAAGGAGCATTGTCTCTTTATAGGCAATCTAAAATCTTCATAAGGGTAGTGCGTGAATTAAGTGATGGGATGATTGGGGTTGCGCTCTGCTTTACATTTGTTGCCGTGGTTTTATGTTCAAATATTATCCTGCTTGAAGTAAAGTTCAGACGCATTTTATATTTAATGGGTTTTGCAACGGGAGCCATGATATGTTTAGTTGCTATTTTGCTGATTTTCAAAATCTGCGAGTATCTTTTGGAAACAACAACGAAGGGTTTGACAGAATGGAATATGCAAGTCAGGTGTAGTTGGAATAAAGTTGTGCTGAAGAGGGAAGTAAAAGCATGCAAACCTCTTTTCTTGGTTCTTTCATTAGGAATTAGACTTGTAATTAATAGGCGGTTTAAACTTTCTTATTTTGATGGAATTTTGATATCCACTTTTAACGTTATGATTGTTTGGCGAGAATTGATGAAATCAATAAACTGACCTATTTGACTAGAATTCTCAAAATCGAGTTTATTGTTTAACTAGCTTTTAATAATTTTATATTTTTATAAGCTCCGTTTTGTAGTTAAGAGTGGTAAAAGAGCGACAAAATAAATACGTATAGACAAGTTTTAGGTTTAAAGTGACATTAAGAATTTATGCCTTTTCTGAAATGCAGATAATTGAAGCAGTAATTACAGAATCTGCTATAGAAAAAATGCCCAGGTTCATTGATTGAGTTAAAAAATAAAGCGAGTCCAAAGAAAGCAGTCAGAGAGCAGAAAGATTTTCATATGTTTCGCATCCAACATGCCTTCTAACTTGGTGCTCTTTACTAACAGATTTAATGAGATCATACTTGATTTAGGTCGTTCCTATTACAACTACCCTATTTCATGGAGCAGTAAAGCAACAAAATGGAGTTACAATCGATATATAAAAGGAAGAAAACATTTCTACGTAACTAACTTTGGGAATTTTATCATACATAATTTTTCCTTTCTACTTTTGATTTCTCTTTTTTATTCGAACCGGTTAAATCCTGAATCCAGTCCACTTATAAAGATAACATTAACTGGAATATTTGCGTGGATTTCAGCAATCTCAATTTGTCTTGATTTTCTTGTTTTTTGTCATGGAGCAAATTTTGTGCATATCACAAACTGGGCCTATAGAATCGATGGCTTTCCCAAGAACGCTGAATTAATTTCAAGGGGAAATAAAAGGCAGTTTCTTTTGAATTTTTGTGCTCTACATTTGAATTTATAGAACTCGTAAAATTTCTTCAAAGAGATGCAGATGCAGACTGGAAAGGATTGCTTTTGTGTCATGCAAATTTGTTTTACTTGGTGGGACTGACATGGGCACTTCCTTCCCTTTTTCTTATTACATCAACAGATCCTTTAGGACTAATCATTGGAGAAGCAATGAATATAAGTGGCTATTTCTGGACATATAAATTACTTATATTTGTGTGCAGATATTGTGTGATTCTTGTATCCCGGTTATGTAATGTGGTCGAATTTTAGAATATTTGCAATTTTTGCAACAGGGATGGCCATAAGTGGTCTTAAGACTTTCGCGAAAGTATTTTCACTACGATTAAGTAAAAGGTCATTAATATTCTACCGCCAACTAACCATATTCATTTTTGTAATTCGCGAATTCAGTGACGGAATTATTGGAATCGTGATATGCATGTCATTTTTCATCATTGTTTTATGTGCAAATATAGTAATAATTGGATATAAATTCGGAAATTTTATGATTTTTGTATTGTTTATAATGGGTACTATGTTTGATCTTTCTCTAGCTTTGATGATCTTCAAAATTTGTGAATACCTTTTAGAAATTACGACCAAAGGCTTGGACCAATGGAAATTACAAGCCAGAAGAGCTTGGAATAGGGTTGTATTGAAGAGAGAAATCAGTTCATGCCAACCACTTTACTTAGTTATAGCATTGGGATTTCGACTTAAAATCAATAGATACCTTAAATTATCTTATTTCGATGGAGTTTTGACATACATTTTTAACGTTTTGATTTTATGGCAAACCGTAATAACGAGTTTGAATCTTATATAAATAACGTATTTTCTTACCTGATTAAAAATGTACATTCTAGTTTGATTTATTCCGCTTCTGCATAAAATTGTCCAGAAAGTAATTGTTTCTTGTTTCGAAACTGAACGCATTGTACTTATAATGTTAGTTACTATTTTAAACATTCACAAAGTATATTATTAGTATACTTGATACATGATAAGTAATTATACTGTTTTTCCGGGGCGAATGGAGATGTTGACTATCACCTAAGCCGATGTTTCCATTTTCCTTTTGATCATTCAATATGTTTTCAGGATTTCTATCTTTGAAATTCAAATTGAGTTCACTCTTAGTTACGCCAATCAAATTAGCTATGTTTAAATAGACGTCTTGTTTTTTACTGTGATACCGGCACTTTCACATGCAATCCAAAAATTGACTCAAAACACGGATATTTTGGAAGTAAAATACATTTTAAACAGACGACAGACGTTCACTGCATCGAAAATATTGTCAAAATAGCTGCAGAAACATACGGAATTCCAGAATAAATAGAGTTGACATTTTTGCTTCCTCCACGGGGAAAGAGAAACGCACCAGGAAAAAAGGGAAGAAAAAAACGACACATCCCCTTCCATACTTTTT
>JAHZMX010001009.1:0-18546 GCA_027743895.1 Seira musarum | reverse complement strand
CTGTATATGAATTGTGTCATGATAACGTTGAAACTGCATGAATGCTTTGTTGGGTGTTTCAAGATGATCTAATTGGCAACTTTCTTCAACTAGGTGAAATTGTAAAACATTTTAGGTTGCTGCAATTAGTTAACCGGGTATAACAATTTGTTTTGCCTTTTCCGAAAATGACTTGCTTTACTTCACCTTTAATGTTCTTTATCTTTTTTTGTAATTTTCTCAAGTCCTGATTGTGTTATCATTTTCAATTGACCATCAAACCTCGATTTGATCGCATTGCATTGTTTATTTTCCTTAAATATAGTCATAAAATTAGTGCGCTTCATAAATAATATTTGAAAAGAATTCGATTGTCCTAATTAATCGAGAAGACCCCTCGGGAGGAAGGAATGTTCATTTCTATTGTGTGTAATGTGGATGCCTTAGCAAATGAGATTCATTTTACGAGGGAAACAATGTAGAAAGCTTTCAAGTCAAATTCACTTGTTCTGTCTTGCCCGACTAGCATTTCATTCCAGAGTAAAGGAAGAAAAGGATAACAATCTCGCTTTCCCATGGCCTGGAGCAATAAGCTGAAACTTTGATTGAGATTGTGAGAGAGTCAGACGAGCTCTTAAAAAGGAAATGGCCTGCTTCATGATATTTTTTTTTCATTCAAGTTAAAAGCCCATCCATTTCAAAGCTTTAACAAATGTTCTTATAATGAAATGTTTCTTGGGCTCCTGAAAAAAGTCGGATGTAGGAAATTATCATGCTGTTATGTTGGCTGGAAATAACGGTGAACGGCTTACATCCAATTTCCTTTGATTACTATGATATAGGGTGCGTTCATGCTGTGTCTCCTCATTCCTCAGCACTAGGACTCCGTGGTTGAACCGGCTTTAAGAAAGGGATTCGTGTAATGTAAAAATCACGAAGTAAACAGGAGGAACAGTACATGGATGAAGGTGGACGTAAAGTAATCTTTATCTGTAGGCGACTTTCAGTCATCCTGTAGTGAATCCCTTACATGAGAATTTAGGTTGGTGAGCTCGTTCCTGTGGTTTGTTCAGATTCATAAACAAAAAGCTGGAATACCTGCCTATCAAGAGGGAAATAATCAGAAGCTGGTTTACGTTGACTTGAAGAAATGTATGCGGACCTTAAGGAAGATTTATTGTGCTTTCCTCTTTCAAACAAAGTCATTCCTAATCCGAATGCAAAGTGTTCAGAGTTTATTTTTAGCTTCTCTTCAACTCAGTTCACTTGAAATCATCATAATAATAGTTCATAATCATAGCTTTAAGGCTGGTCATTTACAAATTCCTCGCCGGAATATTTTTACCGACTGATTGTCTTCTTCTGTGAGGTTGAACTGAGAACGTCCTTGGTCTTCTAAAACTGCACTCGACTGACAAAAAAGAAATCAAGTGACGAAGGTGTGGAAGACAGGAAGGTCCTAATCTTTTCGGCATCATTACCTCTCAAAAAGGCAAAGCCATTGTATTTCATTAGCATTGTCAAATATTTGTGGATTGGACTTAATTGTGAATGGAAGATTTTTTTGGCATGCGTGTGAAATAGAAAGCTTATATGAAAGGGGAAAACACCGCATCACAAAGCTTTCATCCTCGCACATACCTAACCCGATTCTTAAAATTGAAGTGTTTATCAAGTCTGAGAAAATTGTGTCATGAAAAGCGAAAATTCACTTGTTGTTTTCCAAAAGTGCATTCCTCAGTATTTTAAGTCAATCGTATAAGGTGATGTACAGGCATGTAATCCTAAAATGATTACGGTGACCACTCATTCACTATATTTTTACGTACATAAGAATACTTTTTTTTGTTCAAACTGAAAGTGAGTCAGTTAAAGTCATAAAGGGTACCTTACATTTATCATCCTCACTTCATACTAATCTTTTTTTGTGCAATCACTCACAATGATATCCGTCTGGTCTGGTTTGACTCTGACTCCTCCACTTTTTACTTTCATAATTGCATCACCATCACCTCTGAAATAAATATAGATCGCGGTTTTGAATGATGTCCAACAAAACAACAAAAAACTTTCTTTTCGAGTTACTTAATGATCTACTTGATTTAGAAACTAAAGAGGGGAAACGGGACAAAAAAATAGAGATTCTGAGACAATATATCTTGTTGGTTTACGAAACCCTAATAAAACTACATAATAATGAGATGCAACTCATAAAAACAAATAGAAATTATGTTATTTTATGGTATATAAATTTTTTCTTGGGTACAATTCAATTCAAACTTTTTGTGACCGAGACTAAATGGTTTTATTTTCTAGAAAAACAAGAGCAATTTTAAATTAAATAAAAGAATAAAGATGCACAATTTTAAAGAAATTAAAATTACTGTAATAAAACTAGTCAGTAATAATAAATGGTATTACACAAAAAAATCTCAGTCTCTCAATTGTAAAATGATAATGCGCTCATCATCTTTGCATGTTGTGTTTTGGCAAGAAATAGGGCTGTAAAAATGTAATACGACAGTTTCTTCTCCCCTCACATTAGCAAAGTAAAATTCACTTTCGATTCGCCATAAACGCAGGTGAGTGCAGTTTATGACAGGACTTATTCACTTTGAGAGAAGATGAACTTCTGTGGTTTTAATTGGAGGGAGGACACTGCTCTGAGGCTGCATTATATTAGCAGTTGCGTGCATCATCTTCTTTTTGTCAAATCATATCATTTTTTATTCTTCTGCACATAATTATTCTAATTGCGGTTTATGCTTGTGGGCTGAGAGGTGACAACGCTGTAAGTAAAAGGATCTGGTCATTTCACAGAATGCAAGGAGCCTTGAGATTCTGCTTTATTATTAAAAATTATTAAAGTTCTGTGTGTATGAAACACGATTTTAAAAATAAATCTACCAGCTTTGTAATTTAATTTTACTTTCATCTCGTGAATGTATTAAGAATTTCGGAATATGATTATCTTTTGAATGCATTTTGTATGCAAATCATCTTAACTAATTTCACTATACCGCCTTTATCTTTATGATTTTGGAGAGATGCATTTTTCTTTTGTAATTGATTTGCCTCAGCAAATCTGGTGTGATAGGATCATAAACACAAACTGCAAGCTTTTCTTTACTAAAAATGTAAAACTGACGTTTAGTTAGTTTAGTAATCTTACTTAAGTTACACACACTTGTCTGGAATTTCCCTTGACCTTGAAATCATCAAATGAAACACTATATACAAATAAAGTACGTGTATTTTGGTTGTAATATTGAACCAACAAAAGGATTTAAATCTCTCTCATTAAAAATTTGAAGTAAAGTTGCGAGGTAGGTGAGATGAAAATTTTTTGGTTTGCAAACGTCCTACCTTCCTCTTGTAAAAGTGAGTGATAATCATGTTATGCTGCAATTGGAAGAAATTAAAAATGATAAGGAATTTCTGAATTGCTTACTCATTCTCATTTGCTATATGCTAGCGATTTCTTTTTTTTCTCAAGGAGGGAAATATCTTTGAAGATCACTTTTTAATTGGGATTATGATTACATGGGCATTAAGCAACGCCTTCATTGATACGATATGAGTAGCTTACTTGAGTTTGTTTAGGTAGAGTGAGGATGAATGAAACGCTTTGCCTATTATTATAATTAATGCTACATAATTACGGAATTTTCTTCCCCAACAACTTTTTCCGATGATAACAAATTACCCATGAGCTGTGAATACTTGTAATTTCACAACTTTGTTGTAATCGCATTGAAAACTATTTGTTAGTGATCCTGATTCTCTTCATTGCGTATTTTCCGCTTTCCGATCCAATCCACTAGTTTAGACGAAGGTAACTACAAAAAACGCGTTTAGAAATGCATAACTAAATAACAGTTGCTTTCCACTTTTTCCTTTTTTCTTTTGAGGCTTTGAGGTACCTACATTAATAAAGCTGTTAATCCAGCTGTAGCCACGTAGCTGAGGAAAAGAGTTAAATACGAGAAAGATGTTCTCAGAATACTGTTTTAATGTCTCCAAAGTCCCATACGCTNCCAAAGTCCCATACGCTGTCAAAGGAAAAACGTCTTTGCAGTTGGACCCATGAATATTTTACATTGTGAAAGTCATAAAAACATACATGTATGGAATCATGATAAGACACCTTTCAAATGAGATATCATAAGCTTTTTCATAAAAATAAAGTTTTAACTGCCCGCCGCCGTTGACAATGAGCTTTCGAATGAGGTATTACGCGCCATATGTTGCAAAGAAAATTTTTTAATGGGGTCCTGTCGTTTACCGCTAAAAAATTTCGAAAATCTAAAACGCAGTTTAGTTCAGTTATTTTAGTTTAGTTCTTTTTATGCGCTTTCGATTGAGCTATTAAAAACTATATGTTGTGAATTGAACAAAAATTCAACCGTTGGCCCTGCCGTTACTAGTTGAGCTAAAATTCTGGAAAAAATGGACAAATTCATATTCACACTCTGGTGATAATTTTCACCAGCAAATCATCGTGCTTTAAAGATAAATATTATCCTTTTCAAACTCAAAATTCTCTCGGCATACATGTCATCAAAATCAAGATTGATATTCTATATACACTAAACAAGAATAAGGTTTTCCATTGTGATTTTGAAAACCAAGGTGTGTGATGCAGGTGAGGTTGCTGACACGATGACAGTTTATTTCAAAAGAATTTTTGCATTTCTCTGTCCAAAAATACAATAAACAATGGATCATTCAATTAAATTGCATTTTTCTGTTTCTCCCCGACCTCAATTCTGAGAAAGAAAAATCGAGAAAATTATTCCAGATGTTCATACATATTTTACATTGTCAACCATCTTACTAAATATCTCGCTACCGCAACCCATCCAAACATTTTTTTTGTGAAGCCAGGAAAATCCCAAGACAGCCAAATCAGGAAACTTTGCAAGAAGAAAACTAAGGCGAACAAAAAATGAAGATCTTAGCTGTAATAGTGTTTGCTCTTCTTGTCGCGAACATAAACGGTGCTCCTGGTAACCCAATACTGTATAAGTGGAGGCGCTGGTGCAACTGCACCTTGGAAAAACCCACCAGTTGTGGGATCGACGGGAGAAGGTATCCCAATGACTGCTGGAGACAGTGCTTTGGTAAGAAGTGAAGTAAAGAAAAACTTTCATTATGGTGACAAGAGCAGTAGTCGGCAATTTTAATTTGCTCATTTTGGAATGATGTGTAGGGGTTCCTAAAGGAATACAAGGCAAACACTGCACACAAGGATGAAGAAGATAATGGAGAAAGCCATTCAAATGTTAAGAACAACATTCCCGCAACACGTCTCCGTTTCCTCGCTAATTTTGTATCGAATAAAGCTATAATTTAAAAAAAATCTAAAAGCCCTCTGAACACTTGTTAATTTTGTATTTCTGTCTTTTTGTTTGTAATCCCGCATAAAAGTATCATAATAAAACTGTTGAAACAGCGATAAGGACGTAGCTTATGGTTAGTAAAGGTTTAAATGCTCACTTTGGCATCCTGTTATAATTATAATGCCTTGGTTGATATTGTTGTCCATCGTGTCCCATAAACTCTCTTACGATGCAAATTGTTTTAATCGCCGATTGCCGTTTACAGTTATAAAATTTCAAAATTTCAATATAACCATCTTATTAAGTTTTTGAAGGGCTTTCGAATGAACTATCACAAGGTATATGTTCCGTTTGAAAACAATCTTCAACGACCTCCTTCCGCGGACCGTTAAGAAATTTCAAGATTTCAATACATAATCTGGCTTAGTTTTACAAGGGCTTTCAAATACACTATCACAAGCCATATGTTTCATTTGAAAAAAAATTTCAACCGCAGACCCTGCCGTTAATAGTTGACCTAAAATTCTGAAAAACAATCGGGAAGGTCCTCAGTACGCAAGGAAGATTTGTTCCAAATTTGAGGTCAATCGTTGACCTTTTTCAAGAGTTATCGATCAAACAGACAGATAGACGGTCAAATCAATCTCAATACTCGCTTCGCGGGCTCAGCTAAGTAATAATGAATGATTTCATTTTGAATTAAAGAAAACATTATTAATAGTTTAGAATTATAATTTATTATTATAATAGACGTTAACGGGGGAATCGAAAAATAGAGCACGTGTATAGATTATAGATTATTTCAATTTCTATTGGTGAACGGTTTTTTAATAATTAGATGAATTTTTAAAAAATGTATGCTAACTGCTCATTCTCTCCAGTGCTAAACGAGACGGAAATTATGTACTTTTAATTTGCAAATTTAATACGATAAAAATCAGTTCATTTTTATTTACTTTTTTGTATTTTCCACAAAAGCTGCCCATTTGCAAGAAAAGGGACAGTATTAGGTAATATTTAACGATTAACCTTCGTAAAAATTGGACAATGTGAAGATAGACATTAATAAAATCTTCCGCTTATTTTGTAATTTTAGTCATACAAATTGTTTAGTTCAGTGACTTTATCATACCAAATTATCAACTTAAAGGTTTCATTTTACGCTCAAGTTATATGATCCATTTTTAGGTCTCACGTTTTAAGACATGTTTGTTGAACCAAAAAATTTACAGCGCAAATATGGATTTATACGTGAATAGGTGGTTTGCCATAAATTGATCAGGGATTTATTACAGAAATCAGTAAGCAATGCTTATTACTATTATTGGGTATACATTTACTCCTAGAAGTTGGACTCGCAGATAGGGAACCACACACGCAAAATAGTGATGACTGCGTATAGGTATTTGTTGAAGGACAAAATTATCGGATTTTTATGTCGTATACAAAAAATTCCGTTAAATGAATGGGTATAGACGAGCCTACACTAAAATTGTTTCGTTTTTCTATATTTAAAAGTCAAATCAGCCTGTCAAGAGTCCAGGCGATTTGAAATCCATATATATGGTAGAATTTGTAGGACTCGATTTTCATACAATGCCTTACAATTGGATGGCCCTCATTTTTGTAAATTAAAGAATGTTAAGTAATTCAAAAGTGATTTTCTCAAATTTAATGGAATTATCCATTGTATAAAATCTCTAATCAATCCACGATTTTATACACCGATTAAATTGAATATATCTTATAGACCATTATTTTCAGATTTTTTTATGATGCATACGGTACAACAGTCGGCGTTATGCTAAGGTCATATGAGTCATAGGGATTGCGTAAGGTGAACAATAAATTCTTCCTACACGAACTGGAATGCAATGAAAAAAAATGAAATTAGCGCCTTCTTTACTTATTATATGAATACGAAGAATAGAAAAGTCCGATGGGAGGGCTACCCTTAAGCAGCATTGCCAAACGGGCGGTGCCATTATTCAAATTAGTGGAATTTTTGGTGTTCTCTTTATCTTCCTCTTTACTATTAGATTTTGAATATGCTACTCGTGGTAGTTCCCTTTGTTTTCCGAATTCATTCTGTCAGATTGTAGGGAGGTGGTCAAAGCTGTCACGCGAGTCTCTGTGAAAGTATCCGTTATTCGAGTTTCCATAACCGTTTGACATTCCCTTCCCATTTCCTAACGATTGTGGACCGTGACTGTAGTCAGGAGTCCCTGTACCACCACCACTTGTGCCCCCACCACCACCTCCTCCAGTCCCTAGCGCTGCGGCAGCGGTGGATGAAAGATGAGGAAATAGTGTGGAGCCATTCGAGTAGGTATTTCTCTTGATCTTCTCGAATTCTTCAATGTCACTGGAGGGAAGTCGAAATGTAAACCCGCTAAAGTATGAATGACGAAGGAGCTGTTCACATGTAAGCCTCTTGGAAGGGTCCTTATCTAAGCATTTATACAAGAAGTCAATTGCTTCGCGGGTTGTGCCTTTGGGCATTTTTGTTTCAAGGGACTCTCGGGATTCAGGCATTGGTAACGTCACTCCGGCAAAGAATTCGTTTGTTCGGAAAATTTGCATGTGGCGAGGAATTAGATCCCCCATTGTCTTGCGGATTAGGTAGAGTTGGTCAACGTCCGACTTTCCTGGCCACAGGGCTTCTCCTCTGATAAGCTCGGCGAAGACACAACCTAAATTTTAAAAATTAGTACATTTCAGTACTCTCTATACAGCCCAAACTAGTCCTAAAGTATATGTGAAGAGGAAAGTACATACCTATCGCAAATACGTCAACAGGCGCTCCTATTTTAGGTTATAATAAAAATATGAAAATTAGACATGCATTTTATTACCAGCAACTAAACTACTGGTACTTATTTGAGACGAACTTTAAACTCAGAATATTAATGTGAATATATTCATGTAAACGTACCGTACGACGTATCCCCAACCAGCAATTCTGGCGCGCGGTACCACCTAAAAAGGAATAGAAGAGTTTTATATCCACCGGGTAATGAAATCAAGGTCATAGAAATGCAATCAGTTTATGGCCGAAGTGAAGAAATCAAGCCAAGGTTTGTCCTACACCACTTAATCTTGATGATCGGCTGCAATCAAAAGAAAAAGCAAAATGAAATTCAATTTGAAATGACACTTTCACTTTGAAACCCCATCACACTTTGTCAACCTTAATTAAGTCTAAAAAATGTCAATAGGATTATATTTCAACCTCGACGCTTCCGAAGAAAGCTGAAGATAAGAGTACAAGACATTTGCGGGGTCCACCTGTGTCATTTCAATTCCATAATTTTAAGAGATACAACTACTCCACTCCCTCCCAAACCCTGTCTGATTTTCTCTAATAAAAACGACAGCTTACCGATTTTGTATATTGAGCAGCAAAAGCATTTTCGCCTTGCCTTTGCACACACACACTTTGCGCTTTGTTTTGGACGGTCAGCAAAATATTCCGTATTTTCTTGGATATTTTTCGAAGAAAATCAATAATTCACTCGCGAGTAATTAACAATTCTTTCTTCAATCAGGTATAGTAGATTTATCATTTATCTAGTCTGTATAAGAGCTCAGGAGCATTCGCTCTAATTTAAAATGAATATACTTATCCACGTATTTCAACTCTGAACACACGAATACACTTTCTGTAGCCTTCAAGAATGCTAGATAAAATGTCCACATGGAAGCCCCTGCTGCTGACGCTTAGAAGGTCAAGTCAAGCATGAAATTGATATTCAAATTACGAAACAAGAAATAGTGTCAGTCAATCTTCCTTATGCTCTACCATTACCCTTCCAATGTCCAATATTCTCATTAAATGACGAACCAAAATATTAATCGTGCTAAATAGCATTGATCTAAAAAATCAGTCAACTTATAGAAACTAGACACAGACTGAATTGAGTATGTATTCTGACATTAATTGCGATATATTGACAATATTGGCATTGAACAACTTTTTCCCATATAGACGAACATAAATAATTACAGCCACGCTGGATTTCGAGCCTCTTAAGTAAATGGAAATGATATTTTTTATTCGCGCACGGGGTTTCTCCTTTTTTGAGTTAGTAAAAAACACGACACCGATACGTCAGAATGAAGGATGAGTCAAAAGAATGAATAATTAACAGTTTTATTCCCTTTTTCGGACTGACATTGATTATTCCTTGTCGCTCGAAATGAAATTAAATGAGTAGTGGGCAACCCTTTCCAAGTGAACAAGAATACTACTCTGTAATAACGACTATTTTTGTTTTTTGCATTCTTCCAAATTCTCACTCCCGTTCATAATTACGTAAATGTAAAGAATGACTGACCACTAAAAACCCAATCGAACCGGAGAGGAGTGAGCCGACTAATGCGAACGAAGTTTGTTGATTTCCTTCAAAGAAGTGGTATGAATGTAAAGAGTAAATGCCCGAAAAATTCTTCTGCCAAAAGTTGTACATCTACTTTTTTGCATGTCTTTTCTGAAGTACGTTTGAGTATGACTAAAGCTTCTTGCTTGAATGGAACTGAAGGTGTTGTTTGTGAATTGTGTTGTGATATGGAGAAAACGCTTTCACTTTGGTTCCTATGCTATGATTCATCCACCCATGTCCCTGCTTGTCCAACACTAATTTTCACCTGGCTCAATGCTCGCTCACGAAACTACTTTTGTAAAGCTCGTAATGCAAATTGGACTTTTATTGGAGTTTGAACAAGTCTCTAATGCAAAGCTAATGTATGCTTTTTAATAATGTCGCATGTTACCTTTTCCTAAACCGAATTTGGATATTAAACTTATGTTGAATACATCGAAAATAAACTCCATTTGCGTTTATGATTTTGTGATTTGAAGAAGCGATTTCTTAGGTAGTCCATTGCGATTCGTGCGTTATGTATATTTTGATAAACTATTGTCAAAGTAAATATAACCAAATGTTTGGCTACATTGGTTAATGTCAATGTGATATGCATATGTCATGAAGTGGAATTTCACCTGAGACGCAATCAAATTGCGTATTTACTCTCGGCCAAAGTAAACTGGTTACGTCCGGCAGCAAAGTTTATTTTCAGTTGGCATTCTATACAAATTGTTTTAGATAATCCTGAAATCTTTACCTTTCATTACGGAATATTGCTTGGTCCAAAAATGACTCGCATACGCTAAATTTTCAGATAAAAACATCCATATAATTTCTAAAAAGAAGTTGGATAAACAATCTGACGCAAAAACAAAGCCATAATAAAAAAGTTTTAGGTTTGGTATGCCAGATTAAGTTAGCAAACAATCTAACGAACTCGATCTAGGGGAGAATGCATATAAGATCAAAATGGAATTAAGACAAATAGGCATTAGAAATGGCTGTTTGTTAAGTACCCCATCGCAAATTTCTTAAGAGGCTCCTTTTTTCACTCTATTGCACTACCATCAAAGGGAAGCTATAAACATTGCGTTCAGCTAAAAACCTCCATTTTAAAAGAATTTTTTTGGGGAATTTTTGTTATTACAAATTTTTAAGAATATTTTTTAACGTTTTCATTCTGTCACCTCTGTTAATACATATTACTTGCGGATTCCACTTTACTACCTCGATACACGAGACTTCCCATTGTCACAATTTACTGCCAGCCAAAAACACTCCCAAAACCTGAAATAAAATAACCATAATCATTCAATCTGGCGTTGCTGACCACTCCAAAAACGTGAATTGTAACCTTCAATGAGGACGAGTAAAATTCAAAATTCTCATGTGTGCGTTTGACGTTCATCAATCAATGATGATTTGTTCAAAAAGGCAATGTAAACTGTCTCACTGAAGAATTTTAAAACTAAAACGAATTCAAATATGTATTTGTGCCGATATTACTGAAAAAATTGTGGTCATGTTCAAGCTACATTTAAACTGAAATCGACAGAATCTGAATTCAAATAAAAAGTACTTCGAAGTATATATAAAACTTATTGCGTACCAATAAACAGAGGTGGATATTATGCTCATTTACTAGTAATGGTGCTCAGACCTAGGTAGAATTTCTTAGGAATGTGAGTCGAAGTGGGAGTAGTAAGTAATAAACATATTTTGTAGTTGTTGGGAGATCCCCACACCCACTCCGATGGAGAATTCGCTCCCATGCTAGCTCCCAGATACCCACCATTGACAATGAAGTTTCCATACCCATATACATGCAATAAGTTAATGACGAATAAAGCGCAGAGAAAAGTTATAATAAAAATTATTGAACGAAGATATTCAAGAAATAAATTGCAATGCATAATTTAAATGTACTTTATACGTCTAATTTGGTGGGATATCGTGTCAAATTAGTAAACTATACAAACATTTGTCGTCTATATCTCTTTTAGAGCCAACGGCTTCATGTTGTACAACTGTAGAAGTGCAAATTATGTTGATAAACTTTTCTGTAGTCCATGAAGTATGTCAAGTAAGAATGTATCATCATTGTCAACAATTTCAGTTTTGGCAGCCGCTATCTAAATCGCATAACATAGAAAATCAATATATTTTTTTTTCTTTCCCTGCATAATTTAGACTTAATATCCTTTGTTCATGAATGTGTGATGTTATGTGTACTAGTGTACTTCCTTTTACCTCACCTTCACCAAGTTTAATCAACCTGGTTTAGTTTACAGGAAAATTATGTTAAGTGACAATCAAGAAAGCCGAATTTCTGTTTAAAAGTAAAAGCACATAAATATGCGAGGGAAAATTAAGGGAAAAGCTCTTGATTCATACCTCATTAGGTTCCAGGTTGAACGAAGATACACAAAAAAATCAATTATTTCGTCATGTACGAGCAACTACATTTCCTTTTGAGAGATGGTAATTTTAGATTATTACAGTAGAACACATGTTTTTTTTTGACAAAATGAGAGAAAGTTATTGATGAAAGTTAGTCAGGCATCCTTTTCATTCCCATCATTTCTATTGATGAGAAAGCCCCATTTCATTCACCAGTCGATCATCATATCAGACCACCGCCATCATCAAACAAAGAGACAAGAGAAAAGGAAGGGCATAGTCATTATTCCAAAAAAAATACTTGTTCTTTCCATCTATCAAAACATTATTCCATTATTGGAATAATAAACACTCTTAGAAGAACATTTGCACAGGCATGAACATGACTATGACTTTAACATTCCCTATTTTACACTTGCCAGAGATATGTAGTTGGAACAACTGGACTCTCTCGCACGATTTATAATCCAAATGGAATGTAAACACAGAAAATAATTTACGACCGACACCGCACCGATTACATGACAAATTGCCAAGCAGACTTCAGAGTGAATTACAAATTGCTTGATTGACACTGACTTTCTCCTTTTGTAATTAAAGTTCCTTTTTCAAGGGAATTTTTCCAGGATACTAACTAAAAAGCTTTCAGTTTTTGAGGTAGATAGTATGCATTGAATTACCAATGCAGAGTCGTAAAACTTGGTTAATGCCAGCAGGATGACGCACAGGTACTAGGCCCCCCACAGTTAAACTCAGAACAGGTCAAAAAATTAATTTCTTTAAAAGAGATGACACCGCACGTACCTCGTCTCCTCTTAAAATATTGACTTTCACATTCCAGCATAAGTCGTAAGAAAAAAATTTGAATGCCAAAAGAACGATATTATATTTTTAGCGAGACGAATGTCTTCCCAAACAATACATTTTTGGTTGGATCGATTACGCCGGTGACGGCAACGGTGTTGTTATCAATATCAAAAAATAGATGCGATCCATATGTCACTGGGAATCGTGAGGTATTAATATGTATAACGATAATAACGTGCCGACAACAGCTCCATCCTTCCTTTCCATTGGAGGGAGCAAGCGATTTTATGCTGATGGTTCCAACTCAAACGTAGGAAATTGTTTGAGAGCACGGACAACTCCGAGACCATCATTATTAATGGAATTTTTGTGTATGATTTAGAGCATCATTTCAGAATGAAACAACAAAAGAAAATTCTATTGGATGGAATGAGAAGGTGGTAATGACGACAAGAGGCAAGCGTTGACGAAATAGATAAAACACTTCGGGTCGGGCTTTACTACTGTCTTTTGGAATGAACAAGCGGAGCCAGAGGCGGTAAATTGTTTGAGAGCACGGACAACTCCGAGACCATCATTATTAATGGAATTTTTGTGTATGATTTAGAGCATCATTTCAGAATGAAACAACAAAAGAAAATGCTATTGGATGGAATGAGAAGGTGGTAATGACGACAAGAGGAAAGCGTTGACGAAATAGATAAAACACTTCGGGTCGGGATTTACTACTGTCTTTTGGAATGAACAAGCGGAGCCAGAGGCGGTTCTCTACTTACTTCACCGCTTTTGTACTCGCGACTGACAACTTTCAAGTGTATGGAATATTGTCGTAAGTAGTATTCATGTGAAGGCTAAAAGTGCGGAAAAGCGGAAAGAAGGTTATTTTCACCGACATACCACTACAATCGTAACAAAATTGTTCGATCGCCTTTTGAAAAAAAACAAGACCGATTGGACAGTTGAAATAGAAAAAAAACTTCTTTTTTTTTCTAATACGAAGAGGACACGGACTATACTTATACGAGCGGGCATAGGCATTAATGGGAAACATTCCGGTTAAGGAGGTATATTTGTGATGACGAGATATGACATGACATAGTACTTTAACTATGTTTACTCATGGAAAACAGTCATATTCAGTAGTAATCAGTATAGGTAAAATGGGAAATAATATGTGGGCCAAAACTAAAGCCAGCAATAAAAAAGGAAAAGAGAATAAAAATGAAATGTTATTGTTCAAAGTTTTTTCTATATCAAAAATTGATGGCAGAATTGGATTTCTGGGTCGTCCCTTTTGTCATGTAATCTATATATGAAGTAACGCTTTTTTCAAATCAATTGAATACATCACATGCGTGCTCTCAGATCGAAGTTCCGAGCTCGTGCTGACTGGAATATAAAAATTGATATTTGCTGCGGAGCATTAAGCCCTACCGAAGTAAATGTTCAAACTCAAGTGGTGGTGGGGTTGGTTGCGACGACGGCGACGGTAATTTAGTACTTGGCTTTAGTGACCAAGACTAAAAGTAATAATGAGAGGAATGTCTTCCTTTTTTACGCTTTCAAGAGATAACATTTTTCTCCGAAATTGTTAGATCGATAGCAAACCATGGGGTGATGGTGAAGAATGCTGATGATGATTATAGACTTACCTATGATATTTTAAGCTCGATCATGAATTCGTTTCTGGACAAGAAAAAACGCATTTTTATTCTAATAATAAATAGACCTTTTTACGACCTAGAATTTCTCTTGTAGAGTTGAAACTGCCAGAAAAACGTAAAAATTTGGAAGCGGGGTTCATTATCGAAATCGTTCTTATGTTTCTCAGGTATTTTTAGTCTTCATTTTCAGTGTCAACTAAAATCATCGTGGATTCGACCATGTGTTCGTATTCACAGAAGAAAATGTCAATGTGAATTTCGTTTACGACAAAGGTTTATTCTTTTTTGCATACCTTTCTTAGTCCCATATACTTCTCTTTAAAAAATAAATTAAGAATGCAGTTGGACATGGACAAACATGAGTAGGAGTTTTACAATCAAACTTTCCTGACATTGAAGTTTATTATCTGGTGCATATACTTAGGTAGTCAGTCTCTTTCCTAAACAACATACAAAGTGAAACGAGAATGTAACGCCCAGCTCAACTCTTTAAAGAAATAGTTTAAGTGGATATGATGAATGCTCCATTTTTTGTCTGTCATTGAAACCTCTTATTAAATGAAAAACGATTGAAAAAATAACTATACCTTCGAAAATACGAAAATTAGAAGAAAATTAGGATACATGAAATAATTGTTTAAGTTCCATGAATAAAGACGCTATTGCATATTTTTAATGCAGCACTTTAGCACATAATTTTCTGTAGTCGTGTAAAATATCATTTTAATACACTTACTTTACGTTACATATAAATTACATTATGACTTTAAGTAATTTAAAATTGCGGACTTTAGTATAAAATTAATTTAGTTGATTCCAGGATGAGTGTGACGTGTACTTTCATGTAAAATGAGTCCAAAAATATCAGAATTATCTGTGAATTAAAAAAATACTTTCTTACCTATTCCCAGAACGATCCAGGAATAAACCGATGAGAAACCCAACCGGGGGAATTCTCGGTCTTCTAGTTTGCCCCAAAAGGTCAATCGTGATGGACGATTTGGTCCGGTTCCACCGGACAAAACTTTTTACAGCTTCAAAATGGACGTGTTTTATTAAAAAGTTTTCATTTGACAAAGCTGCACCCGGCCTTACTTTAATTAAGGAAACAATATGAATACTTTTATTCGACTAGCAGAAACTTTCTTTTTATTTTGGGACACGGATAAATGTATTTTGAAATGAAGTCCTTGGAAGCATGTCACCCGATAGTACTAGTCACTCATTCACGATTACAGGGAAATTAGCAGTCACAGTTTAGTGAAAAAACATTGAGCAACCAATTAAGTTGAAACTTGATATAAGTATACTTCTTCAAACTTACTTCCACTTCCTCTACCCCCAATTTTTTATGTTGACTGTTGCAGTCAGTCAAAGTCACTCTTTGCTTGTAAAAGCTGCTGCCATTCCACTGCACTAGTAATTTAACTAACGTCAGCTTAGTTCTAATTTTGTTAGGTCATCATCAAACACCTAAGTCACGATTATTAAAGAGCCTTTGTTGTTTTATTCAAAAATAAACTTTTCCGCAGAGGAATGTCAATCATCAAGCATGTTTCCGTCTTAATCTGACCTCGTTTTTTCCGTTCATAATGTAGCTTCCTCTCGCCAATCTTATATTGCAGTGCAGATAGAAAATCTTTGGGACTTCCTCAAGAAAATAATGTTACGCTGTTATCACTTCCGTATCGCTTCCCAATACATTTTTATCAATCACACACTTTTTATATTAGAAAAATATATTTGCGCTGAGACCACCTTTTTACGTCAATGTCACCTGAGAAGTGTTTTTCCTGGAGCCCGAGCCATGTGTTATCGCTTCCCTATACATTTTTATCAATCACACACTTTTTATATTAGAAAAATATATTTGCGCTGAGACCACCTTTTTACGTCAATGTCACCTGAGAAGTGTTTTTCCTGGAGCCCGAGCCATGTGCCTCCACAACGAGTAAGATTCTCCGTACAGAATTCGAGAATTCTATCGACGGAGAACATTGATAAGGCACATGCCGTGTCAAATGTTTATCACCTATTCTGCATTTGCATATTTTCCCCAACCTCAGCAGTAGTAATAACATGGCCATTTCCAAGATTTCTTTTGATAGACTTCAAGAGTTGCATGCAAATGTGAACAGCTACAAACTCCCAAGAATAATACATGTAGGTAGAACACGTTTTCATGCAATTTTATTACTTTACAAGCCAGACGGTCCTGCATTTTCTCCCATTGAGAGAAAAATATGTATAGTGTGATCGTGATTACGAGCTGCGATTATATCCCAAGTTTTTTTGTAATAAACCACGAGAAACAATTCTTCTAGACGTACTTTTAGAAAAGCGATATTGAGCTAAACTATTATGATAGAAGGGGACGCGGACGGGAACGTTGGGAAAATGTTATTTACATTGTATAGAATTGCGAAGTGTCTTGAGCAAATAAACATGTTTTTCGACATGATACGCTAGTGAAAATTTCCCTTGGCTTTGTATGCATTACACCGTTTTTTCAAGGAAAATTATATGGTTTTTCTTGTAATCGCTTCTCTAGGAAGAAAGCTAGGTTAAGCGGGTTAGGTAGTGCGAAAAATTCTGGTGAAGACTATTATACAAGTGTCATGTCTGGTAAAAATGTATTTTGGTACCAACAAGCAAACATTCTTCTATGTTGTAAAAACTCAAAAACCCGAGTGACTTTACAAGTATAAATTTCAGTTGGAAAGTTTGATCTTTCGTCAAGTTTGTAGAATATATACTTTATTGGCATAGATGTTTTAATCAGACGACCTTTAGTTATTGCAAAAATTGCGACTGTGGATTTTAGAATGCCTCGAGAGAAAGCCGTACATGAGAATCTTACCTTGACTGGAGGATGGTTTTAACCATTCATTTCATGGGACATGAGTTGATTGGCTTACTGGGGTACTTTATCCCTCATGAAACTTTGAGTGACAATTGGTATCAGAGTATAGCGTTTTGCGGTATAGGCTGCGGATAGTCTGGAAAAGAATACATGGATGGATTTGATATTGATAGCGGTAAGAGCATTGAAGAGAAAGGAATTTATACATTCTTCCTGGAACGAGAAGGCTCATATTTCCCCATGTCGCACACAAGAGGAATGACGAATGCTTAATGAAATATTAAAGATTAAATTAGGCAAGAGAAAACATGCTGGATATCGCTGACTTAGTTGCAAGAAAAGAAGAACCATTTATCAAAAGTTTTTAGAAAAAGGCCACACCTACATGGAAGTGGATTCAGTCCACAGTTTAATCGAAAGAAAATTGAAAAATAAAAAAATATACTCCCCACAAGACTACGTGAAGATTTGTCAAGAAGCACGAGGAACTCCAAGGCCGTATTCAGTTGAGGTTCTTAAACACACAGATTTCAAAGACTATGGCAATGTATCGTTTCATCGGTATAGTAGCATTCGACCTGGTCCTCGAATTGGTGATCCCAAAGTGACGGATATTCGCTGCTTAAAATATGAAAGTTGTGGAACAATAGAGTTCAAAATTAATTATTCAGACGACTGGCAATTGCTACCTCAAAATCAAAAGGAAATTCCTCATCCAGTGGTGTACAATCAACTTCACAGTGGTCGAATACCAATTACAAAGCGAAAATACAATGACCTACAAAGTGTACTTCCTGTTCTTCCAGCAGAAGTTCACGATTTTTACAAAATGCTTCCACATGATTAACGTTCTATACATTCATCAAAAAGTTGTATTAAAGAGTAAAGGAACAAATAGCTATATTCATTCAAGAACAGAATTATCAGATTATTGTTGAAGTTTAAATGTGTTGAATTCGAAATAAATTGCTGAAGTCAAACCATTTTTAGTGTTTTGGGATTTTCCCAAAATTAAGGCTGGCCTTGAGGGTTGAGAAAAAAATAATAATTATCATGGAAACAAGGGATGATTTCAAGTTTTGTGTGGTTTCCCCCGCGCTGTAAAATCCAGCTATAACCATAGC
>JAHZMX010001008.1:0-10550 GCA_027743895.1 Seira musarum | reverse complement strand
GTTACATATGTACCTAGTCTAGTCAGCTTTCCTCCGGGATCGTCTCCAAAAACCAACTTTGTTCTGTCTCGTTTTAGTTTAGCTTCATGCAGTTGCAAATTCAGGCCACAAGAAGGTCCCAGCATAAGTTAGGGGAAAAAGGTATCAATGACAAAAGGTGGCGATTTCCTCCTCTTTCATCAAAGTTCCTCAATGAAAAGAAACGCTTACTCCAAAGAAGACTTTCAATCTGTAAAGCGTATTGTATTTCATTTTGAAAGAAAGAAAAGCCCTGCAGCAATGTATTTTGTTTGCCTATAGCTTTATAAATACTCTTATTTTTGTTCAAGAAGGCAAAAGAGATTTTTCATTGCATGCCAACACATAGAACAAAAAAGAGAAAAAAAAATTCCTCCAGCCTGGCCTGGCATGGTGTGGCCTGGAGAAACTTTTTTTGTACGAAATATTCAGTCGCCCGTTGTCCTTAAGCAATACTGGTCCCCTTTTACCATTTTACCGCAACTAAAACGAAATATGTACCAGGACAGCATTTGGCATGAATTGGATTCACTTTTTTTTGAGTATGTATTTTCAACAGTAACAGTTGTAGGTACTCCATTATACTATCTTCACCCACCATCATATCATATCGTGAGAGAAAGGGAGAAGAAAAAAGTTAGCTTTTGTAGCCTTTGCCAATTTTACTTCTGGGCTCTACTATTGCCGTTCCTCTTCCCACCACTATGCATAATAAGGAAAGTAGAGTCGAGCGGAGGAATGTGAACGAGATATAAAGCATTGCATGGCATGCCATCTTTTCTCCTTTGTGCAAAAAAGTGGTATGCAATAAGAATACAAGGTTCATGGTGAAATTACCGCATTGGAACAAAAAAAAACTTGCTGTGCCATGTTAGTTGCTTTGCTACTTGCTTGCTTCCACAGTTCCTTTGCCGCTCTTTCGAGCCTTCGTAAAAGTCCATAAAAAAGCCAAAGTTAGTATTTTCTTTCACTGCAGCTGTTTCCTATGATTATATCTATATTCGTGGAAGTACAAACTCTTCTTTTACTCTATTGTGATCGAGCAAGAGAAAGTACTAGGAACGGGCGGAACGTTGCTCAGTTGAAAAAACGGGACTTTCTTATTCCCTCCTCATTCACTCATTCAATTCATTCAGTAAAGAGGCAACGTACCTACGGGAGCTATTGCTTCTTCATCGGGAAAATATCGTGTCGGGGAAAATTTCTAATAATAACTGCAATTATGACCATCTAATTAAAATTCATTGAATATGCCATATTTATGGATTGATTGTCACAGTTTAAGTAACAATTGATAACACATTAATACGCTTTAGTTTTTTATTGTACTCAATTCACTAAACTATCTAAGCACTTTAAATTTTTCCGAAAAATAAAATCCCTTTGTCCAAATGTTGTCCAAATGCAAGTCATGAAATGTAAATTGTCAATATTAACTGTCTAAATAAAGAACCTGTAGCATCGAGCATTTGTAGAAACCTATAGATAATTGTGAAGTCAAATAAGGAAGATAATCTGAAACCCAAAATTGTTAATAATATAATTTTAAAGTGAGTTAAAGTCTAAAAATGAACCAAAAATGTTGTATTCACTAAAATCTTTCAATAAGCAGTGATTACTAATTACGCTTCAAATTATTCTAAAAATGACAGTTCATTTGAGCAGTAAGCACATTCTCACATCCCCTATCTCTCGAGGTTTTCTTCGTCTAACGTTCCTTATATCCCTTCATCTGTACGAGGCATTTCAAATGCTGTACAGTCATTTTGCTCTTCCTGTTCGTTCCATTATACCACAGGGTCCGAACAAACCAAGCAGCAGTTTCAGCAGACAGGGAAAAGGACAGGCTTCACTGCTTTCACTTCACTTTTCTTCTTATCATGATGATGATGATGATGGTATTATGCTGGGCCATTAGTTTTTTCTTCCGTGCCTCATTTTTTTCTCTAATGTTATGTGCATTTACATAGACATGCATGGAGCATGTTTTATTCGGCATGCAATACTAGTCCCTCCCGGTCCACTCATCTGATTGCGATTGTGAGTGAGTTTTTATTGTTATTTTTTAGTATAGTTTTGTTTGCAACCGTAACAGTACTGCAACATAAAAATGTCTTTCTAAGTTTTGCATTTGTTCGCTACAATGTAGATTGCTGGATTGGATTGGATGAATTTCCGGAAATTCCGTGATCTAATGGTAAAGTAAGCTAGATATAAGGTATACAAATTTGTAGACGCTCCTCCGCTCTGATAAAAAAACTCAAGTAATCATGAATAATATTGCAAGTGTATGCTTCCACACAACACTACTAAACCATTAGTCTAATTTGTGGCAACTCCTCCGCCTACCTGTGTCCTCTTGGACTGGACTGGTCTTATATGGATTAGTATGTAATCATGTTTTTTCACTGTTGACAATGTTGTTTGCCATCACTATCACCCTCCTCAATAAAAATCCTTTCCCTCGTGTCTGACCACTACTTTATGGACGAACAAATCGGCTTTGGACTGTTTACTTTTGACATTCTCTGCTTCAGTTGGTGGCTAATGGAACCGTGAATATGGGAGAGTGGAAAGGTGTGCGTGGTTTTTGGATATCGGGGTTACTCAGGAGGTTAGGTGGTTACCTAATTTTGTGCAAGCGAAAGGCAAACTATCTCATTTTTTGGTGGACCGTTTTTTAAAAATGACAGAAAAAAATTTTTCAAGATGGCTCCAGTGTTAGGAAATGATAGAACTGGAGATGCAGAAATGATGCTAGTCATGCCTTAATTTGTACATCAAGATTATCTTTATCTTCTTGAGTATTCATGAGTAGTCAGACATTATGCTATAAAATGACGTTTTTAAAAGGAAAAATGATGCTTTAATGTAAGATGGCATGAGTACTTACTTCTTATTACAAGGCTTGATGACAATCAAAAAGGAAAAAGATTCTCATGAGTCACATTTTTTTGGTTATTTTGTGCGATGCCATTCCTTTGCAAAACTTTTTTGCTGGAAATGACATGAAACAAATAAAAGCTCGAAATCTCAGGACGAGGTTTTATCATTTTTTTATGGAAGAAGCAGTGACGTGCTTAACATGACACTCAACCGTCAAGCAAAAATCAAGCTTTTTCATCCTTTTTCGGTTCGGTTTTTTGACTTCATGAAACTTAAGCCTTCAAGACAGGTTCCCGCTTTAACTTTTGATGTTTTGTGAAATTTTCCACATTAGTGAGTCTTAAAAGATTGTGGCAAAGAGAAAGTAAGGGATAGCAAAGGGATTTTTCACTTTTTTGCGTTTCCAACAATTTTCTAAGCATTGCAGCTGCATCATGATTTGTGTACATTATAATTATGGTGTTTCAGAAAAGGGACATTTTCGTACATTCTCGCATGCTAAAAAAGTTTGATATTTATAAGCAATATAATAATCACTAATTTAGCCAAATTAAATTTTACGATTTGTGATCTGCTTTGTTTATAGGCTCTCTGTGCTTTCACATACGCAAAATAGGTATACATTTCAATTCGAAAAGCAAAAGGAACTGGTTAAATGTGGTCTACGATTTACAGCCGGGAATTTTTATTTTTGCGTGGTAGGACCTATTCTGGATTAATTCGTGGCGATCATTCTTGAATATCAATCAAGGAAAGGGATCGTTTGCAAATAATATCTTTCCTTCACACAAAATGAGATAATCCAGATAAAATAAACAAAAGTGGATATACCTAAATAAACGGTATGGTATGACCATGAAATGGCATGGCATAAAATTATAAGGCAATACCTTTTTTGAAAGAAGAAATGATGACTGCACCACGCGATCCTACTGAAACTGTGACCTTGTAATGTCCAACATCAGTTTTACATTCGTAGCTTAGTTTCGTTTGGCTTAAATATGTACTTGAAGTGAGAATGCAATCACTTCACATGACTCCAGTTAATTTCCGGTTTCCTTTACACAAAGTAAAGAGTGAAAAGAAATTGGAAGGAGGCACGGCCGCGTGGTAGAAGACACATTTGAAGTTTTACAGACAGTCACATGAGAAATACATAGGTATAGTGCACACACAAGGAAAAACTTATTCCCCCACGAATTGATTCGGACACCGACCCAAGAAAGACACGACTACAAGTAAACTACAGCACAAACGACATGAGACAGCTTTCGCGAAGTAAAAAAATCAGAGCATCTCCTATATCCATCCTATCCAGCTAGTTAGGAAAGTAAAAAAAAAAACACATTAGCTATTTGGCCAGATCACTAGGCACGTTTAGTAATATCACTTTCCTCGTTAGTTGGAAGTTGGAGGAGGACCAGCTAATTTTATACAAATGATACTCAATGATCCTAAATGGCTCTGTCATTCCTTCGCTCTTTCGTATCGCACTCGTTTCCTTCTTCCAGGAAATTGCTGCGGATTTTTCAATCTCGAAAGAAATGTAATATAATTTTTCCTTGTCTCCACTGCTTCTTCTATGAAGGACGAAGAACGACGAAACTGTTAAGAGCAAGGCAATGGAGTGGATTTATTTAAAGTCCAATCGAGAATTGTCAAATACGACGTACTCAGATTCTTTTCACTAATTTCCTGTCGCAAATATTGACAGTTTCTCAAACTCATGCCAGCAACGAAGGATGGAAACACCGCATTAACTGTTACACTAAACTGTTTTATGCATAATCATTCCATATTCTCAAAATGTAAAAATCACTGCACCACAAAATGAAGAGAACATCCCAGCCATAAAAGGAAAACAGAAATCTCCTGCTTATGCATCCATTTCATTTCTACCGGATCCAGACAGCTCCCCAATCTATGTCTCGCCAAGCTGCACTAATAAAACTTCACTTTTTTCTCACACACTCCCGTTCTCGTTCCATCATGTTTATTGGAAGCTTTTTCCGTCCGCCAGGAGAAATTAAGAGTTCTTCTGCTTCCATAAATCTGGAGAATATTTTAAGATTCTCGCAACGGTGGCTTCGCTTTTCGGAGAAGTACTTAAAAGCCGGAAGCCACAGGAAAAAAATATTTGAACTTTACACGGACCATAAGGGTTCGTGGTTGGTCAGTTTTTAAGTAGAAAGCTCTTTTGGGATTAAAAAAATTCAGTATAAGACAAGACACTAGACCAACCAGACACATCAAATCACATCAGCTTCTTAGTGAATGGAGAACGATAAGGTGGCTGTGGATTTAGTTCCAAATGCTTCCATTTACTCTGATTCTGCATGATTACAATATATAGGTCAGGAAGGAAATAAGCTAAGAGGAGGGAGCCGGATNACTTTACACGGACCATAAGGGTTCGTGGTTGGTCAGTTTTTAAGTAGAAAGCTCTTTTGGGATTAAAAAAATTCAGTATAAGACAAGACACTAGACCAACCAGACACATCAAATCACATCAGCTTCTTAGTGAATGGAGAACGATAAGGTGGCTGTGGATTTAGTTCCAAATGCTTCCATTTACTCTGATTCTGCATGATTACAATATATAGGTCAGGAAGGAAATAAGCTAAGAGGAGGGAGCCGGATATAGAGTGAAACAACGTCCTTTATATTTTTTTTATTACAGGCTTGGCTGGCTATAGCTTTGGCTTCACAATTCAATCCAATCCAATCCACCCGTACTTGTTCTCTTTATCACTTTATTTCACAGAAGGAAAAAGAAAATGCTCCGCAATAAATGATGTGACGTTACTAACAGGCGATCGCGATCCGAATCCTCACACAATCATTTTCTTTTATGGTGAGTTGAGTACACACACAACACAAACTTTAGCAAAAGCAATATAGGTATGCAAACGAAACCGCACAAAAATAAGAAAACAAGTTTCTTTTTGAGAATTTAAAAGATGAAGAAAAAGAGAATGTAAGGGAGGGCCATGAAGATGATGACGGTATTGTGCAAATTCTATTTATATGACGATGCCATGCAAAATCGTGATTCGTTCAAGTTGTTATTTCCCACTAATCTTCACGAAATGTAAAGGACATAACAACGATTCACGGTGATAACGTCTCTCGTCTTCTTCGTTGATCTTGATGATGATGAAGGAGCACTCGAGTAGAAGAAGGACTATCGAATGAAGAGATACCACTCACATAGTTTTACGAAGGGGAAACCCGGAAAATCTTTTAATGACACGACAAGACACAGTGTTGTAACAACCGAAAAGTAATTATGAAAAAAAAACTTTGGTTTGAAAATAAATTACAAAATTTTCTTCGAGATAAAGATCTTTTAAGAATTATGGAGTAGAAAAGAAGAATAAAAAGATTAATATCTGGAATTAAAATATGGTCGAGTTCATCAAAATCAACTCAAGTTTCCACACGTCTGAAAGACTTTAGCTTGACTGGGAATGAACAAACAAACATTTTGTGGGAACAAAAAACAAAATAAGATTCACTTTGAAGTAACTAGAATTGGAATTAGGAAGTGGCTTGGTTAGGTTTGACTTGGAATTCAAGCCTGTTGCCGGAACAAGGCAAACCAAAAGCAGTAGGAAGGAAGGAAGGAACCACTTTGCACTCTGTGCTTCGGATGGATGTACGGAAGGAAAGAGGAAGTGATAATGATTATGCCTGGGAGCAATATTTTTTTCTTTTTTTTTTCCTGATGTTTTCGAAAAGTCGTTCCGTTTCAAAGTTATTCAATCCGCATCATTTCCTACAAAACAGTAGTATTTTCGCTTAACCTGTTTACTCCCCACCTTTCCTTCATTATTATTCTGTGCACACTCACAGATGTGCAAAAAGAAAAATTTCGTCTGGGGAAATGCCACATGGTCGACCAACCAACCAACCGACTGCCACTTACTTAAGCACTTATCGATCTCACCAATTCCTTCCGAGTTGAGTTCAAATTATCTCTTGTTCTTTCTTCCTCCTCGCAGAAATTCAAAGCGGATTGAGAGATTTACGGAGACAAGTCAAGGGGAATATAGCTCACGAGAATTAGTTTTAGTTTACATCTTCCTCTCACTCTCTAAAACTTCCTTCAAGTCAGAAAAAAATGTGTGGCAGTAGTACTATGACCAGAGACGAGACAAGTTCATACGATACCATATCATATAATTTCACCTATTTACATCCCATGTAATAACAAAATGAATACGCAAAAACCAGCATAATTTTTTTTCATTTACAATGCGATTATACGATTAGCCAGGCTTCATTTATTTGGCATGCACCAGCCAAGCCAGCCGCAGCCTTTCTTTCTTCCTCCTCGCAGAAATTCAAAGCGGATTGAGAGATTTACGGAGACAAGTCAAGGGGAATATAGCTCACGAGAATTAGTTTTAGTTTACATCTTCCTCTCACTCTCTACAACTTCCTTCAAGTCAGAAAAAAAATGTGTGGCAGTAGTGCTATGACCAGAGACGAGACAAGTTCATACGATACCATATCATATCATTTCACCTATTTACATCCCATGTAATAACAAAATGAATACGCAAAAACCAGCATAATTTTTTTTTCATTTACAATGCGATTATACGATTAGCCAGGCTTCATTTATTTGGCATGCACCAGCCAAGCCAGCCGCAGCCGTTATGAATGTATGTATTCCCAAGCGTACGTTAAGTTCGTTCATAGATCCCATTTCCTCGGAAGAAGAGGAAGAAAATATTTGCAAAACGTGTCGTGTACAGTGGTACATCTGCATTCTGCATAATACATCAGATTGTAGGTACGTGAGGACAAGTGAAAATTTTTTTGTACAAGAATATTCATGTAAAATTGCTAACATGGGACATGCATCGTTATTTTAAATAGCTCATATCTGTGATCGTGATCATATAAAATGTTTGTATGTGACAATACACAATTCCAAACTCTTTTTTTTCCTGCAAAAGAAGAACGTGGGCTGAGATCCACTCGCTTTCTATATTTGTCTGTTCATCCGTGGATGACAGTCAGTCTCGACATGCCCCAATGACCAGTTTTCTTCTTTTCTGGTTGATAAAGCCTTTTAGAAAATTCCGATCCAGTTTTTCATATTGTATTTGCAAATATTTGTAATTTACAAATGAAAGAATGCAATAGATTTGACGTTAGTAGTTATTCATGACTAATAGGCGAATGAGCGGAGAAAAAAAGTGAAAGAACTTACTGGCAACAAAAAAAAAGGTTTTTTATGTGCAAAAAAACTGAAGTTTTTTATATGCCTGCTAGTTCCACTCGCTTGGTGTTCTTGAAAACAAAACCTATTTATAGCCTCCATCTCTCGCCTCTTTCTTCAACGTGCTTGTACAACATTCTCAGGAATACTTTTCAAAGTGCATGACGATGACGACTCCAACTCTAAACAACTCAGACTTCCTTTTGACGTTACTGTTATTGTTGTCCTCGAAAAAGTGAATGGCATAAGTTATTTTATTGCGATAGTGTATCAAAAGTAGAAACTACAGTACATTAAATAGATATAAAGAGATTCATCTCATTCTTTTTAAAAAGATTATTATTTTTTTGTCTCCATTTCAGAAGTGGAAAAGATGCCACTGACGAAATCAACCGACAGTTTATTTTTTTCTCAAAGTTTTACGATTGGTGAGCTTCCAAGTATTTCCTAATTGACGTTTCCCATTGAATTGTAAAGATGGATAGAGAAATCTGTCATGTTTTCATCGTTTTAACATGGCCTTCGTCAAAGAACATGAAATGCTATTGATGTCTTTTTTTGTAAAGGAAAATTGGTTACTTAAATTCTTGAGGTTAGTTTTATTGGGCTTTTAAATAAAACTTTACTTGTTGGCGATTTTAGCAAATAACATTACATAAATGCCTGATTTGATTATTATTTTAGCTGCGTATTCGGGCATGGATTCAGTTTGTTTGATTGTTTAACTTTATGAAAAAAAGCTCTAGTCAGTTTTATGCATGCCTAAGTAATTTCATTGTAATCTTTTGAGTCTCTTATGCCATACAATTTCCATATTTAAATTAAACTCGATGAAAATGAAGCCAAAATCGGATTTTCCAAAGTTTTCGTTTGAAGTGAAAGTAATGATGCATCCTGTTTTGTTTGTGCTTTTATTTTCGATACAATTTATGCTAATGTATACGCTTATCTAATTTGTTTATTATAATTGTTGAAAATCCATTAAAAGATAATGTCATGTTTTAATAAGAAATAATTCATAATAATGGTAAACCGGAAGAGATTACAGTAGCAAGTATGTAAACCCAACATCCTTTGAAGTTTGTAAACGCGGTAGATAGCGTTGAGTTGAGATTGAGACCAATGGTTTGATCGCGATAAGAATGCAAAAACTACTTCGGTGGAATAATAAAATTCATATTTTCACTCCTATTATGATTCATCCGGTTAACGAAGTAACTAATGAATGACACAATAGAAAGCTCATCATCATTCCGCTGCGCTGCCTGATGCTTAAATTACGTTTACAGGAGAGCATCCCGCTCGGGGCTTGGCCTGGCCTGACTTGGCTTGCTGGGCTAGTCTTTCTTTCTTCGAAATTTCCGAGCTTGTTCTCAAATTCGCAAGCCAGAAACTGCATGGCGTGCTTTTATTTTTTTTAGGTCGATACGATTACAAAAAGAAATGTATCTATTTATACGTCATCGTGGCACGACTTACTTTGATGCTTGCTGAAGTGAACTCACACTCATCTTGTTTTGACAGGAGAGTGAAGAAGCGCAAGTGGCTCAATTAGTCCATCTTTTTTTCTTTGTAAGTCAAAACTTGATTAGCGAGTGAAGGAGTAAACTATAAAATATCGAGCATGAGTGGGCATGTAATATTTTATTTCACAATTTAAAGTTATTTTTGTCTCTTTTCATTACTTTTACAATGGAAGCTTTCCGAGGACGAGAATGAGAATTGGATTTCAAGGAAAACTATATACACTTAACTCGGAACCGGGCCAGCTAAACAAAGGTTTAAGGTGAACAACCAAACATGATCTAGCCTAAAGCTTGAAATTATGTGCAATTTAATAATTGGATGGAATAACATTTTTTACAATTCGTTTAATGCATTCCAAAGAATTTGTTAATGCATTTAGACTATGTTGCGACATAGATTTGTGTATGTCATTTGCGTTTTTTGGAATTCTCTGTAAGACTTAATGACCTCCTCTGGCCTTTGACCTGAATTGAACTGATTATTTTTGTAATAATTTGATAGCGATGTATTTACATAAGTGATACGTACCTATATAATTCGTTGTGCGGGAGGGTTGAAATAATTTTAATGATCACGTTTTGAGTTGAATGACTATTATTTTCAAATAAACCATCTAATTAATGAGCTCTCATTTTGGGTCTATTGTAAACAAATGGTAGCAAACAAGCTTGGAAAAATAACGGAATTAGTTAGAATTGTTTTTCGAATGAATATAACATTTGCTTTCAACTAAAAACAATCTTTCAGGCTTGGAAAAGGTTAAATTCGTTCAACTTTTATCTCTTTCACTTGAATTGAATTGAGAACATTCCGTTCCAAAATCCATTCTTCCTTTGAAGAGGAAGCCAAACGAAACGAATAAGTACGATGAGGAATGGGTAGGTAA
>JAHZMX010001007.1:0-24705 GCA_027743895.1 Seira musarum | reverse complement strand
TCACTGAAATGCATATTATTTTTCTTGTTTGTAAATTCCTTGGGCACTACCAAGTACCTCTATTTCTCATTTTTAATTATGTGTGCCTACTGAGGGGAAATTAATCTAAAGAATATTATTGTTAAAACAGGGATGGAGACGTAGCTGATAAAGGGTTATAGAAGACAAAGTTGTTTCAGAATATTGTTATAACGTCTCTCAAGCTCCGTTGGCTGTCAGTGTAGTTTTTTTATTTAATTCCACGAATTCTTCATATGAATGTCATAACAGTTTGCATGAATGAAAAAAAAAATTGAAGTCAAATGAGCTATCACAGGCTATGTTTCATGAAAAGTTTTAACGGCCCCCTGCCGTTGACGGTTAACAAATTAAAAAAAACTAAAATAACAATTATGCTCAGTGTTCCAATGGCTTTCGAATAAGCTATTAAAAACTATATGTTGTCGTTTAAAAAAAATTGACCGTTGACACTGACGATAATACTTGACCTAAAATTCGGAAAAAAACAATAGGGTTCATCCCCAGTACTCAGGGAACCTTTGATCTAAATTTGAGGTCGTTTGTTGGCCTTGTTCGAGAGTTATCGATCGGACAGACAGACAGACAGATGGATACATATCATTCTCAATACTCGCTCAGCTACGTAATAATGATGATGATTGTCATTCTAGAAGACACGCAATAGTAAGTGGTAGGCTGTTTCGGATTGATTATTACGAGAGGAAGGGTATGACAATAATTCAAGTATCAACGGAGTGCAAAAAGGTTTTGTAAGTATACGACTGCATGTTCATACTTTTTCCAACTTAAAAATAAAACTTATCATAAGCACTTCTCTTAATGCTTTACAACCTCTCAATCAACCTTACTTTTAATATGTTAAGTTTGAATCAAAAAGCCAGTTCCATCTTTCTTTCTACAAACTTCAAGTCTCTTTCGCTTGGGTGATTTGTTCGGCACTCTTTCAGGATTATTGAGACTTGAGACAGTCATAAAAGGGAATAAAAATAAATGGCTCCATAACATTGATAAGAGGACCAAGAAGTGAACGAAGTGTGTGTTGTTTATCAGAAAAAATTGTAACAGCAGCATTTCATGTCAGTTACACACGTGCTAAATTAAACATTAATGTAAAAGGATTACTTTTTTCATAATAAGCGTTTCATGCACAGTCAACTCTCACATTCTATACTTCCTAGAGCATCAGCGAAGCAATAAATCTGTAGGGCCATTTACTCTAGTCAAATGAACCTATTAGTAAAAAAAAGTCAAAGGAGATGGATTATGCAAATTTTAAATGTATAAAATCTGTCAAATTTTATTCTAACACATTCCGCAAAAATCAATGTAACAAACTATAAAAAATGAACAATCAAATTACATAAAATGCCTTAAAAAGCGGAAAAATCCATGATGTATCATTATGATCATTTTACTAAAAAAAACATTCAATACATGACATGAAACACCAAAAGCATGAATTTTTAGCGATATTCCAAAACCTTGTCCATCGTGTCTCCCGATTGTCGTCGTTCTCTTCTATGTTGATGACTTCTCCTTCTTCTATTGATGATGGTGTAACTCTACATCTGAAGGGAATGTCACGCCGTCTTAGTGCCAGCTCCTGCTGCATCTTGCAAAAAGAAATTGTACTTGTGACTTGTACTCATACATAATGTAACAGTTCATTAG
This sequence comes from Seira musarum, assembly GCA_027743895.1. NCBI lineage: Eukaryota > Metazoa > Arthropoda > Collembola > Entomobryomorpha > Entomobryidae > Seira > Seira musarum. Next base: position 23,013 of record JAHZMX010001007.1, on the reverse strand, counting down.
GGCATTCCAGTTTTTGAAGTACGGCACGTCGACAACGACGTCACCGAGGTACTGCAGCACTGTAAACTTATTTTCGGAATTTATGAAAATCGTCAAGAAAAGGGTCAAAACGAAACAGGGATGGACTCAAAAGCGAAACAAGTTTTGTAAGGAATCTGATTCCGAAAAAAAGTAAGCACGATATTTTTGCTACCTTTTCTTCACACGCGCAAAGTACATCGTATTTTATGTGAATAATAATATAGTGCTCCTGAGAGCATTCAGTGTGAAGCCAAATTAAAGTTTTACAGAATTACAATCGGAAAATTACATGTATTTGTGGGATAGTGTAGAAGAGTTGATGATCGGCATGAGAAAAATGTATTTTTGTGTCTGAAAATTTGAAACATTGTCAGTCTGGAAAGAACCTGAAATGCTATTTTCTGAAACTTCACATTACCCATGTCATTCTGAAAGCGTTGCCAATTGTTGTATTACCTAATTCTAATAGGTAATATCTTTGTGGAATCATGATCTATGACTGACACAGCATTTTGCATAAGATGCAATGATGAAAAATATAAAGCACAAAAGCATATTTCATTCTCTAAAAGAGATCTAACCTCTGAAAAACATTTTATCAAATTACATAATTCTGGATGTGTGGACGAGATGCTTGATGTGTGCCAAATATCTACATACATCACAGTACAATTTAAATGCGATATAATTTACAAGGAAAAAATATTTCCTATCGACCCGGCTCATAATTATAAAAATTTAATAGCTCCATTGTTTTTGTCAAACGAAAACACTCGCTCATGAATATTAAAAAGTCTCCTCTGTTGGTGCTGTGTACACACCAAAAATAATAATATCACCGCCTCCACCTTGCTGACTTGTTCGTTCGTCTCTCTGGCAGTAAAACAATCACTTTTTTTTTATTATATCATGGATTGCTTCTTCGCCTACAAGCACACGAAATCAGCGAAACCAAACCTTTCAATGAAGACGACCACGACGACAACAACAACAAGTCATTATTGAGTATTAGCGCTCCGGAGTGAAATGTCACGGGAAGCACGAGGAAAATGTAATTAAGATCCATAAAACAAATTACATTACTCAATGTAAGATTCATTTCCCTGCGAGTCAAGAATAATCTACATTCTACATTCATGAAAATCAATGCCTCATTAAAAATCTACTATACACCAGACCAGACTGATATATAGATTATTTTGCGATGCAGAAAATTTTTTGCCAACAAAAAAAATGGAAATTGATCATTATTACGAAATCTAACGAAATCTTCCATTTTCACTGATTATTACCATTGTGAAAGTCAATATGGGGAGTTGCAGTTGCATTGTTCTACTTCTATCTGTGTGTTTTTTTTCTAATCTTCACAACGATGGATACGACTGGAATACCCAGGCAAATTAATGTCTTCCTAAAGAATCGTCACATTTACCGGCTACTACTCTAGTGTTTCCTGAACACATGAAGCGAATCTCTAAAAGTGGTTAACATTTTAAGAACTTTAAAAATTATGTTTTAAATTATTTCGCCAAAACGAAGCAGATTCGAGTATTAGTCTTAAGGAAATGTAAAAAGGTAATTTCATGTGCATTTTATTACCTCTCTCAGTTCGTCCAATAAATGGCTTTTAAATTCATCCTCATCTAACATTAGTCGGTATTTCTCATACTCCGTAAAATTTCCCAGTTGAAGATGTGTCATCGCCAGCTCGTTTATAACGTCCTTTAAATAAAAGTAATTATTTAGCATTTGGGAATGGGAGAATGATTAAAAAAATAAATTAAATAAGCACACAAAATTCATAAGTTTTTTACTTCTATCGTCCTATTCATTTTGAATCCAATAACAAACGAATTCTAAGTAACTGATAAACTTGAACCCTTTCTCCTCGAAGACGATACACAAATTGGTACACAGGGTTTAGAAGGGGCAAAGACGTCGTGTCGTCAGGTCAAGTCGTTCGGGCCTTCTTCAACAGTTTTAAATCTCATTAAATTCTTCTCTCATGAACAGATAAGGCTTCACGGATAATAAAAATCGTTTTTAAAAATATGCTGAAGAATTGAGCAACTAAGAAAGTAATGAATTAACCTTAGTACAAATCGGTAAAATTAATGCAATATATGCTGCTACTGACTTTATTATACTGATGTAATGAGGATATAACATAACATTAGTAGCATCAGAAAAAACATCATGTTCCACGTTCAAGTAACTTTGCAAAGTCAGGCTTAATAAAGATGTTGAAATAGCGATAGTGACGTAGCTGAGTAAAGGGTTAAATGCTGTCTTTTGGCATCCCAATTATAATGTCTTGTTGATACTGTTGTCTGTCATGTCCCATAAATTGTCATAATAAGATGCATACTTAATATCGATATCACAACAGTATAAATGCAAATTGTTTTAATCAACGATTGCAGTTTAATACATTTACAAAATTTCAAACTTTTATTGTAACAATCTTATTCTTCAAAGGCTTTTGACTGAGCTATTAAAAACTGTGTGTTGTCATTTAAAGAAAAATTCAACCGTTGACCCTGCCGTTAATCAAGTTAGCCCTCAGTACGCAAGGGAGCCTTATTTCAAATTTGAGGTCATTTGGTGGCCATTTCAATAGTTATCGCGTACACAGACAGACGGACACATCAATAAAGCTCAATACCCGCTTCATTATGCTCAGCTTCGTCATAACGTACTCGATCCCATTCCAACTCACTTCAGATGGTAGGTACGACCATCACCAATTATGCAAATGAAGCTGTAGAAGAAATTGCTTCAAAGTAGTAGGTACAGTGCAGTGCACGTAGCCTCCTGTCCCCTTACATGTAATGAGTAGATGGAGCAAACAAACATGAACTTGTAGTAACTTGCATAGTGAATGATAAGGGAAACTCAACACACAAAATTTTTAGTCGGGAAGAAAATGAGTCGGGGTAAGTAAAAGCCAATCGAATTGATGTTGAAGATATCCTGGACAAAACCACGAATAACGGTCCCAGCAGCTCGGCTCACATTCGAACCCGTGATCGCTGAGGAGTTTGCCATTAAATAGAGCGAATGGAGAAAGTTTGTCTTCACGGCGCCTTCGATGAGACCTGCGCCTACGTCAAACTGCTTCACTTGCTTTAGGGTTTGGCGGATCCTATTCGCAACTTTTTCGCGTCTGAGCTGTTGCAGAATTTCTTCGGGAATTTGTCCCTCTTGAAAGGGTAAATTCACTTTTGTCTCCGTAACCGTCTAATTTTTAAATAAATTTAAATTAAACTTCAAATGTTTTGAGAATATTTTTTCTGGGGTGCTTACATACCACCACTTCCGGTTCTGTAGTATTAACTTCACAGCTTATGCCTATGACGAAGGCAAAGCCTAATATCCATAATGGTGACATATTTTTCACAGGGATTGTCTTGCTCGTTCCAGTCACAAATTCCAACTGCAATTGAAAGGGAAAATAATTTGAACTGAGCAAATGCCTACGACATTTTCATTGTTTCAGTATTGTTCTCCTATTTATGGTAATTTATACTCATTGTAAAAAACAAATGCCTATGGAACACCACAAGAGAGAAAGTTGTTAAACATAAGTGACCCAGTGATATGTTTCATGTTGCCCCGACCACACGCAGCTTTCAATAATTTATATTGTATACTCAATCAAAATTATTAGATCAAGTTCATTTAAATAAAGAAGCAATTAATCAACGACACAGGTTTCATATTCATTTGAAATGCCACCCACTGGGTTTCAAAACGGCATGTGCTTTCGAATAGAAAATGTTTCCTAAAATAAATATTCCTTGTGTTTTTGGATGGCATTAATCGATTGACGTCAGTCGATACAAGTACAATCGAATCTGGCTCAAAATTAAATGAGGCCAATAAATGGACCGTTACTTGGACCTGGAACAAATATGAATCATCTTCGAGTTTTTCCGAGTGGGAAATAATTTCGACCGGGAAAATGGCACAATTTTGCAAAAATTGGAACTCGCATTCACATGAGATGAGATATATTTAAAAGTAAAATGTGTGAAGGTGCTTAGATCTGATAATGCTCCGGATATGAAATCTATTCTAAATAAATTCCAATGCATATTTTGAACGCATTTTATAATTTTTTACAGAAAATTTTTGTTCTTATTACTCCCTCATGATTTATTTTTCTCCAAAAAAATTTTGCATCACATTTTCTAATAAAATAATACTAAACAATCAATTTAAATATTTATTCTCCTGCAATACGTGTCCTCCCAGTAGTGGTGGTCTTTGCATCCCATCGGTTCATCAGAGTATTCGTAGCTCCTAAACTGATATCTCCAGGATTGATAGGACTGAGCCATGCGAACACATTGTATAGCACATCTCCGGCTAGTGTCTCCGCTCCGCCAAATACATTCGGGAAGAAATTTAAGAACGAAGTATTAATATTTCCGGCGATTTGAGAGTCACGAGCTTGCGAAGCGAAGTTGATTAACGTGTCCATCGCACTATCCACATCTGTTGGAATGCGAATTTGGTTTGTACGCACCAATCTTAAAACTTCGATGAACTGAGTGGGTCCTAAAAATAAAATTTTAGTTTTAGTTCTAAAAATTTTTTAACTGATTTTAAATTTTATAAAATTGGGGAATTCCCCCTCCCCCTGCCCCCCAAAACCTACCGTCGAGGAAAATTAATCGGGGAAGATACGTTCCAATTGACCCCAAATTAAAACTAAAAAATTTAAAAAACCCCAAAAAATATAAATTTTGATTCGTCAAGAACCGCTTGATCCAGTTTTTTGAAGAGGAAATGCAGATTCAAACCTGTCTTGGACGAAACCACGGATCACGGTAGCAGCGGCACGCGACGCATTTGACCCAATCACGTGAGAGGCGTTAGCCATGAGACGGAGCGAGTTGAGGAAATTATTGCGAACGGTTTCCTCCACAACACCGTTTTCCAATTGCTTCGCTTCTTTGATGGCCATTTTCAGTCTGTGAGCGACCTCCCGGGTACGCGACATTTGGTCAATGATGTCATCCATCTCCTGACATGAAGCCTGTGAAAAAAATCAATACTTCAAAATAAAAATGAATTGATTGAATCTTTGAATTGATTTACAGTTAAATGCAACTTACGGACACAACAAGTCCAAGCGCCAGAGCGCACAAAAATATCAATTTTTCTCCGGTCATTTTCAATCAGTTCAGTTCAGTTCAGTCAACTCCTCCAAACAAGTATGAAAGGGGTTTGGCTTTGTTCATCACCAAATGTTTTTATATGACATAGTTTTCCGAAGTAATTAAGTATTCAATAAATTCATCGACACAAATCATTCATGAAAGTAGGTGTGGACAATGCATAAACGTTCAGGAATGCGTAAACCCTCAATCAGAACTGCAGCTCCAGTTCATATCCCATTTCCTTTGAAGTATAGAAATAAATCTCAATTACAGTTTTGAATTTTGCATTCCTTAATAAAATACTGGAAATTCCTTCAGTGAAATTTAATGCTGGAATGTGAACCATTTTAGCGAAAGTAAACTCAAAACCTCCGTTCGGCATGGGGCATTCTGATACTAAGCTTTATTGGAACGCCTGGGCGTATTTAACGGTTTTACGTTAATTGACCGTTCGGCTCTGTGAGGGCATCATGGTTCTCCAGTGACATTATAGATTTATGAACATGAATCTTGTCAGCAAGACCAATTCATGGAGACTGTTTCATCGTTCATCATTCCTGTATTATTGACAGGACACGTGCTGCATTTAAAACATTTCCTGGTTCATGCCCGCGTACTTTAGTCAAATGGCATGTTTTAATTTGCAAAACTAATTCAAAATTAATTTTGATGAATAAAAAAATTGAATCTAAAAAGATAAATTTTCCGTCGCATTAAACTTCATTCCTTTATTCACATTCTCAAGATAACATCACCGCATTCAATCCACTCACAAAGACAACATCAAAGAAAAGAAGAAACCGATACAAAAAAAATCCTCAATCCTATCTACCTATTTTGCTCGCAATTCTAAATTTAAACATCTATCCAGACTTTTATGTTGCTTTTTCTTCATTTAGTAGTACAACCTCCTTTCTCCAGGAGCAGGCTTGGCAGTGGTCGTAGTCCTATCCCAACGGTTCAAGTAGGTGTTCAAACTGTTAGGATTGATATCTCCAGGGTTGACTGGGGACAACCAAGCAAAGACATTGAGAAGGGTGTCTCCAACGAGGGTCTCTGCTCCACTGAAAATGTTGGGGAAGAAGTTGACAAACGGATTGGCCAAATTGCTGGTGACTGGGGAGTCTCTGACGGATGCTGCAAAGTTGATGAGGGTGTCAATGGCGGAGTCCATATCCATGGGAACGCGGATCTGGCCTTGGCGGACTAATCTCATCGTCTCAATGAATTGTGAGGGGCCTAAAATAATTTTAAAATGATAAAAATTAAAATAGAATAAAAATAGTTGGTAATTATAGTCAAATTATAGTCAAAATCGGAGACCATCGAGGAAGATGAGTCTGGGTATGTACGCGCCAATTGACCCGATATTGAAACTATAAAATTAAAAAAGTCCAAAAAAATTGAATCTTAATCGGTTTTTGTATGTTTGATCCGTTGGGGACCAATTGGTCCCATTTTTTCGACAAAGAAATGCAGATGATTTAATCGAACCTGTCTTGGACGAAACCACGGATAACGATGGCAGCAGAACGGGAGACGTTAGTCCCAGCGATTGAGGAAGCGTTCGCCATACGGTACAGGGCGTCCAACAAGTTGTTCCTCACGGTCTCCTGGACTGGAGGAGAGTTCAATTGCCTTACGGAACGGACCGCTTCCTCCAAACGGAGTTGGGGATCAGTGATGATTTCTGCACGAGGATCAATCACTCCAGCGGTTGCCTGAATTATAAATTGAATCAATTTTTTAAATTAATATAAATTAAATTACTGAAAATTCCAATGTAGTCCACTTACGCTTGCAATGCACATTGCCAACAGGCACATGCCCATAACTTTATCTGAACCCATTTTGATGATTGTTCGACTAGAAAAAAAAAATTCTAGATTTTATTTGAGCCGATTCACTTATTTTTTTGTAGGTTGCTTCCTCCCGGTCTTTGTAGATCTTGACAGAAAATTACATTTCCGCTGGAACTTATATAGGCGACTTGAAATTCCTTTGGGATCGGAAGGAAAAAATGCATTATAATTGCATCATGATCATGGTCGTAAACATGTCATGTCATATCACCGATTATGCTATTGCCAATTGCCATTAATCCTGGAGAAAATGACGGGATTATGATAATCCTGCAATTTATAAGCGGGCATTGAATCATCTTCAATTTTAATGGGTGCATCCGTCCAGATCTACGGTCGTCGTCGGTTTCATGGTCAACCTTAACTTCAGTTCATTAAACCATGTTATGTTATGTTCTTTGAAATAAGGCAAGATGAACGTTTTCGATGGATGAAGAGGATATTTCTGCACTTCTGGAATTTATGGCTCATTTGCATACAATGGAATCGAAATCGAAGCTGTGATTATGGTTGAGATTGAGATCTGGAGAAAAAAATATGTGACGGTATGTGTACATTACTGCAAGAATTTTTTCTCGTTCATCATAATTTTATTGACACTGTTTCTGTTACAATCACAATTACAATTTAAATGCGATATAATTTACAAAAAAAAAATATTTCCTATCGATTGGGCTCATAATTATAATTATTAATTACTCCATTTTGTACGATCATTTTGCATATTTAAGTTCAAGTTGAAGTTGAGTTGAAGACATCAATCAATTATTTTTCCCCGTCCCCAATTACCCCCAAAATAAAAAAAAGTTTAAATAAGAAAATGAAAAAAAAGTACAAGAAAAAAAATTGTTCTGAAGATCTATTTTTAATACAAATGGCCAATATGTCTTTCGCGATTACTCAAACTGCAACTCCATCTGGCCATCATTAAAGTTGTTAGGAAGAGAACGACCATATCACAAAATATGATGATGCAGTAAGCCAAACCCTTATCATAGGTCCACTCGTCGTAGAGAGCTGATAAGCGACCAACATGATCGGGACCCTTCATTCCTACAGATCCGATTTTGTAGATCACGGCCAAAGCGAAACAAGCGGTCGCCACCACAGCGAGCACGAGATTCGTACCGATCCAAAGTTGGATATTACGTTTCAGGTCCTGAAATTCATAAAGAAATATATTTAGTTCAAATCATGCTGTATCGGAATTTTTGTGGGTTGCATTCCCTTACATTATGTTTCAAGCAGCAGAACATGAACGGCAGGAAGAACTGCACAACCCCAACGAGAATTGAGAGGGATGAGATGACAATCAAAATGTCTTCATCAAACTTGAATTGATCCCAGAAGATATCATAACCGTGTCTCAAATATGGACGGTTTTGTACCTCCCATTTTGCATTTTGNCCAAAGTTGGATATTACGTTTCAGGTCCTGAAATTCATAAAGAAATATATTTAGTTCAAATCATGCTGTATCGGAATTTTTGTGGGTTGCATTCCCTTACATTATGTTTCAAGCAGCAGAACATGAACGGCAGGAAGAACTGCACAACCCCAACGAGAATTGAGAGGGATGAGATGACAATCAAAATGTCTTCATCAAACTTAAATTGATCCCAAAAGATATCATAACCGTGTCTCAAGTATGGACGGTTTTGAACCTCCCATTTTGCATTTTGATGCTGGATACCGTCCTTCAAAAGAAGGATGCTTATGATCAAGGTTGTTAGCCCAGATATCTGCAAAAATAATAAATTCCAGTTCACAATCAATTTTTAAAATTTCCCAGTTTATTAAAATATGATTTCAAAACTTACAGAAATTATGATTCCAGCGACTTGCCAATTCATTTTTTAAGTTATCACGGCATTTGCGGTGCACAACACAAACGAAACATTAGTTCCTTGAGACTGAATGAATGCTTGCAATTGTGAAATAATTTCACATGAAAGTATTTTTTTTTATCCAGTCCGAGATTCACTAATGCGTGAATACTTTATGGCAATGGAATTCGAAAAACAAGTTTAAAAAAAATTATTCCCATGTGTTAGGTAGAGAGATCTTCCTTCCAAAACGATGCAATGTTCTCCAGCAGAAATCCTCGAAATAGTTTTTTTTATTCTAGAAATTCACTGAAGCAAATACAAAGTCAAGGTTAAACACGCAAAAATACATTTGCAAATACAAAGTAGGTAGATAGATATGCACATGTGAAAAAGAGCGCGTGAAACGTAGAAATACCTATACACAATAACAACCTATTTCATATCATTCATGTACGTCAACATAAAAAAAAATATTTCGTTCATTAATCTATCGCGATTTCCACTTGTTAATCAGATTAATTCAAAAGCTAAAACTTTTTTTTAGAAAATTAAAGCATAGCGCGTTCACACCTTGATCGGTCTGTCAATCATTTGGTCATTATATTCAGCTATGAAAAATGAAAAAATAAAATTCCTATAGAGTTCCATGAGTTAAGCACGGGCATGAGCGAAGCAACAAAAGAGCTAGAGCTAGAGCACATGCATGAAAAAATTATGTAGGTCACTTCAGTTTCTATTTTTTCAATAGGATTCCGATGCTGTATTATGCATTACACAAAAACACGTTGTTTCCCAATTTTCGCGAAAAATTAAACAGGCCAAAAATTCTCCAGGTCACGAATTCAAACTTAATTATGAATGCACGAGTGTGATAGTTTTCTAATTTAAATCAGGTAACTCACAAACAATTTTAAATTCTGATTGACGACTCACTCACGTACATTTCCCGCTTTAATTAAAATCAATTTAATAAAATATCAACCTTGCAACTGATACTGAAACTGAACTATATTGAACAATTTGTGTTCACCTAAACTCAAAAAAATTTTTACATAAATATTTATGCTTACCCAAAGTTGATCTCACTTAATTCGATCAAATTAATCTTCACTTAATTTTGCAATCACAATCCAAGCAAAACAAAACAAACTTGAAAATTTTATGTTTCTCTTCCCAAAAATCAAATTAAAATCATGTGCCCACTCGAGCAATTTTAATTTCCCTTTCGTTTGTAATTGCAAAGCTATTTATTTTATATGTGCAGGGCACATGCCTATTTTCAGAATAACAGCAGTCGAGTCCAATCAATTCAAGTCAGAAGGAAAGGACAGGACGGATATGAAATGATATGAAATGTATCTGTAGATCTCACACGATTTGATTCGAACGACTATAAATTGTTAACTACATAGCACAACATCACATTCTGGTAGAGGAATTATTAAATGTGCTATTCCTATTCCTATTGTTTTATTTTTTTAAATTCAAGCAGACAATGCAATTTCAGTGCAAAAATTATTCTGACGCAGACAAGACACACAAGCCAAGCTAACCTAACAATTCAATTTATTACGAATTACGATATAGTGCATAAATCAACATGCAAACTATGTGGATAGTGTGTAATTATCACAATGAATTTTTGCTATACTTTATTTACCTGAGCATTTTTGAAAAAATGTTATATCCGAGCAATGCGAATGCAAAATGTAGTGTACTGTAATGCAAATCAATAGCGAAAACAAAAAATTACGTTCGAGTTGTTTACAAAAAAAATAGAATTTTCGTAAATGTAAAGGAATGAATAGAATAACACACACGAAACGAAGTCATTTCTTTCTGCAAAAGGAATTATTTTGGTAGGTAGAGCGGACAAAATGAGCAGCATAACATGTGGCTTGGAGTTTTCGATTTTTTTATGTAACATCAAAACATGTGCAAAGTTAAATGATAGGACTCTTATGGCTATATCGAAGGTGCCTTTTAAAAAAGGTGAACAGGTATGTATAGGTATGCATATAACTTTAACTGGTTTTTTGCAGCTCATTTTTTTGAAAAACAAACCATTTCATGGTAATAGCAATAGCAAAGGATGGATGAATAGCTTGGGGGCCAGACTAGGCCAGGCAGAGAAGCGAAAGTGTTTTTGGTATTTTTTTTATTTGTGACGTAACTTTGCAAAGAAGAACGAAGAAATTACTCGACTGCTGATATGACAATGTCTAAATGAGTTATTCTTCTGCAGAAGGAAGACAAGATAAATGCATTTTGGTGGATAGATGGACGCTGGCCTGGCCTGGCTATGTATGTACCTGTGCATAGGCATTTAAGGGATGACTATAAGATGCTCTTCTGACTTTAGTGAAGTAAAAAGGTATACGCAGAAGTGTAAAGGATTACAATTTGCAATTGGTAATCGAGAAGAATCTTTACCAAAAAGCTGTTTTTGAACAGGTCCTTTCAACGCCTTCAAGAAGATGGCGCATGGCGTTTGGATGAAGCTTCTACTGCTTGCGAATTTTTTTAGAATTTTTGCAGTGAATCTAAAACCATCGGAGCGTGAACGTATGTTAATGGAAAATCGTATTTTTTTTTCATTGCGATACAATACAATGTAACTATTTTTTAGCAAGAATTAAAGAAGATTTTGTTTTGATGGGAAATGGGAGTGTAGAAGATCACAATGCACCGAAGTGAAACTGGACTGGCTTTACTTTGTAGGCGGTCATGAGGTTAGTAGTGAAGATAAGTACCTAAAGCTACTGACTGTTGGAATTTGGATTTGGAATAAGATGATCACGAAACAATGCACTAGCCAATTTTACGCCTGATGGTTAGGAAAATTTGAAAAGAGCAAAATGCAAAGTGTTTCTCATCGCACACCATAACCATATTTTAATTCTTTCTGTCATTGTCAAAGTCATAGTCAGAAGAGGTACATGACATGGCGTCAGTAAATAGAGATGAGGTTAGGTTGAGGATAAAAAAAATATGTAATTTTGAAGGAAGTTATGAAGTAATTTTTTATTTGACCGCACAACAAAACAAGTTGTATTTAAAGGGGCTTTCCAAGACACTGGCAATGGGAAAATGGGACATGGTGTACCCAAAAACAGAGGCGGTGGAGCTTGGAATTGTTCCACAAGACCACACCACACCTGAGAGTTTCGTTGAACTTATCCGGGCCAAAATTGCTGAAAATAGTGAATTCAAGGTCGTTTAATTTTTGAAGAAGCTTTTTTTAGATGTTTTGAGTTTTAATCTTGACATGCTTTAATACTAATTTTTGATGGAATTTTTATTGAAAATTTTAACCCAAGAATTCCAATGTTCCTGCAAAAATGGAAGAATCCATAGGTAATTAGGCACCTGTCTTGTCTTCTGGTATCACTATCACATGCCATTTTCATTTTGTTTAGGTATTTTTGAGAGGTTAAAATACTCATTCATAACCTACATTTCAATGCAAATATCTTCGTCAAATCAATTTCCATAATTTACGACTTTCAGCCCCCTCGACATTTATGCATGTTCGATATCGGTCCACACGTCACTCATTTTTTACATTTTTCGTGTGCTCACATATCGCATCGAAATTAACGCTGAATATCTTTTTCCTCTTCATTTTCATCCATTCGTTAAGTAATACTAATTGATTCGCTCATTAGATGAAGAAGAAGAAGAGAAATGTACCTCGCGCAATCTATTTCTACTCTTCTCTATTTCAAATCGGAAGTTGTTTTCTTACAAACCACATCTTCGTGTCTTGTCTCATTTTACATTTTCTAAAATGCATCTTCAAATCTCTTCTCATTTTTACGTAATTCCACAAAAAAATTATCTTCTGCATTTAGCGTAATTAGCTGTGCAATTGCAAAAGACAAAAACAAAACAGGCCAGTAGGACATTCACTTTTTGGACAGCAATAGCAACAGAAATAAGAAGTAGTAGTGTTGTGGCATGGCATCTGGCATTTTTCAGTAGTGAAAAGTTGATTGAACTGATTCTCTGATTCACTTCTTTCGTTTTCGTAAATAAAATAACATCAACATCAGCAGTAGCAAACTTTCATTTCCGTTTTTTATATTCTTCACTCAGCTCATTAGAATAAATAAACTGAACATTCCAAACAGAAAATTTCCTAATTTTTCAAGATAAATACTTTTGCGATCCATTTCCGGTTCGATCTTAATTTCTGTAGTAAATCAGGCTCGATAATTTTTTTTTTGTGTTTACATTTTTTCTGATTGGAAAGTGAAAGGTAGAAAAATCTTAAAATATCGTAAATGGCACATGATCTACAAAAAAAAAGTTGTGCAAATCTTGAAATTACAAGGTGTCCCCTGTCCTTTGGCAAAACGACAACGACTCTACCTCTGCTTGATTAAAAATTATATTCACGTGTGTCATGTCATTTGCGATGGGGTTTGGGTTTGACTTTAAAATTCAAATGCAGGATTTCTGCTTCAGGTACGTTTTTATTCGTTAAGTCGAAATCTTCATATTTTTTCTAGGTTCATGAAAATGGAGGACAATATAAATTGTCGCGATTTTTGCAGAAGATAAGCAAGATCTGTGCTATAGACCCATAAGCAGTTGCAAAGTTGCAAATAATATTTAGCAATATTACAGATCGTCGAGATAATCTTCTTAATCTTACTCATGCGATGTTGATGTTGATGATGTGATTTCAAATTTCAAATCGTTGCATTATTTTTTAAATGTGGTTAAAATACTGTATAGTTGTATAGGTAAGGTACGCAGTGAGTGGGTCGTTGAGTTGGAGTTGATTGTTCTAAAAAAATTTCTTTGTGAAAAACCGGTTTTCATATTTCATGCACTTTATGCTTTCCTTAAAGGCCCACAAATTGTACTGTTAAAAAATGTGCGAACAAAGAGGAATGAGCAAGTATGTAGCCAAACCCAAAGCCAATCGCAATCTGATTCATTTGCAGTTGTACACACAAGTATGCCATAGCCATATAACACAAACCAAGTGGACTGAATGTTGCGGTTTAACTGAATTGATAAACGTACTTTTATATTAAGGCTCTAAGGAATCAAAAAAGTTATCAATTTTTTTAAAAGCAAATCCATTCATGAAAATTCTTTCGTGTTTTATGTTTTGGGTGAAGTAGGCGAAAACAAACAAAGTTTTTTAAAGGAATTTGTGAAACGTGGATTAACTCAACTCTGATATAATTTTTTAAAGTGTTCAGGTATCATCTATTTTGCATCTTTGAAAGTTTACCCCCAATAGTAAATACGCAGAATAAGTAATGCATTTATCCAAACTTTCCAACCAATTAAAGTTTTTCTACATTTTCTTTTACAATTTAAGCCAGTTAGAGCAATAAAAATGTTAAATAAATTGTGGAATTGCTCTGCACTAAATTACAAAGATCTCATTTCGTAAAATCCCGGGATGCACAAAAGATTTTTCAACCCTGGCAATTTTTAAAAATTCTCCTTTACAGTTTCATAAAACACAAAATATATTGTGCGTTTTACAATTATGATCCTCTTTTTCAACATTTTACGTCTACATTTTCGCATTTTTTTTTTCAAACAAAATCTGTGTGTACGATAAAGTACTCTTTGGACTTCTGTAGCAGTTTGATATGGTTCAGCCTCTGTTCTCCTGCATTTCTTTCTGTTACAGATAATCTTCCCACATGAACTTGTTTGTTTTTTCTTGTGCTTTTCTGAAAGAAAAAGATTTGTTGACTTGACTTGCCTTGACTTCACATTAAAAATCTTTTGCTTACACTCCAATTCCAATCCACTTGACTCATCTGAATCTTCTCATGTAACGCAATTTCCCCCAACTGAGCGACCACCGTCTCGTGTAAGTAATCATATCATCATAAATACCAATACAGTTATAGTTATGGTATAGTTCTTTTCTTTTTTATGAAAGAAACAAAATAATCAGAGACGAACACTGTGACTCTGACTGTGATGATGTTTCATTCAATTCAGCCAACGTGATTGTAAATTGTGATCGTGATTTGATTACCATGAATTTTTACTTATGATATACGCCTCTTCCACACTGCAGGAATTTTCTGTTCTGTCAGAAGACATAAGACAGAAGAAGAAATACACATTTTTTTTCTTTTTTTATTATTTTTTTTTTCAGAAGCATGAGCTTCAGATCACAACATAACCATAACCATTGCATCGCCTCGTGAACGTGGTCTGGTGCTCTTCTCGTCATTTTTTTTGCATTTGTGCGAAGTATTTACCACTTCGGACGTTGACTCTTCAGTGTAGTGTCTTCAGTTATTCTTGTTGATCAACATTTTCCTTTGACGGATGGATAGGTAAAAAAAATAATAAGCAAACGGTAACAGCAACAAAGTCAAAGTTGCAACCTGCAACTTGCAAGACAAGAGGAAGTGAAAAAATTCCGCTTTGTTGGAATCTGTGAGAAAAAAATTGTGAATTTCCCTTGACTTTTGCTTGATAATACGAGACCATTCAGTAGCATAGCAGACGAGACAGACACGGTCGCCTCGTTTCACTTCACTTGAGTTGAAGCAAAAGATTCCTTTACATTGCACAGTCCTTCGTGGGAGTCAATAATCAATTTTGTTAGGATTCTAAAGAAGAAGAAGCTATTTAATAATATAACTTTGTTTGTTATCTCATCTCAATTGAAAAATAATCACTAAAAAAAGTATTGACCCATCCATAAAATATTTTACGATCGGATCAAAAAGAAGAATATAAAAATTAGCCCAAATCATACAACGTTCCGCTAGAAAAGATGAAGATAACGTTAAAATTGGCAACTCGCATGCGTCAATGAAGATTTGTTTTGTTTGTATTTCTTTCAAGAAGTGCTAATGAGACGAGAGGAAGATAACTTCCGGTGTAAATAGACGATCAATTTTTTTTGTTGCATGGACTGATCTCCCAAATTTAAAGAATATTTGCAGAAAACAAAGAGAATTACGTGGCAATGTAGTATCCAGTACCCGAAATTTTATTGTAGCAAATTTCATGTGAAAATATATCCAAAGTGGTTTATGTAAATAAAAGTTGCATCATTGAAATTGATATGAAGTCAAAAGATTTCATGATTCTATGCAATTAAAGAAGTTCAAGAAAGAACAAAGGTGGTACTTCTTGTTCGCGTGAGAGTCAAGTCAGTCGTCAGTTTTTTGTGGAATCTAGTCTGGGAATGATCACGAGTTTTTTTGTGAAGTTCAAGTGATATGAATTCTGATACATTGTTAAACTTGATGGAATAGAAGATTCGTTTCATAAAAAAAATTCCGAGTCCATGGAAGATGTCAATCGTTCCTTGTACAACGGTGGCTGTAACTGCCAGGCACGCTACCGGTACCGCCATGAATGCGAATTCAAAAAATGAAGTGGTGAACATTAACAATGATTCGCGGCACTTTGTAGAGGAATTTGTGAAGCCGCATCCATTTTTGTCATGTAATGGAATTTGACTTGATAGATTGTCGACGAAGTCCTCAAACATCTCATCGCGTCCTGCGTCAACTCCACTTATAGTCGCCAACAACTCTGCAAAGTGCGTCTAGTCTGTCGACAATGGAACAAGGCGGCGACGCACCTGCTCCGCCGGAACTTCCAGCAAATATTTGGAGGATTGGAGCACAACATTGGACAATTCAAACGTTACCTGGATATCATAAACCCCGAAACCCGGGCGTCCCTCCTCCTTTCAACGAAACTGCCATTCACAAAGTTCACGTTCCACTCGGACGTGTTCCAATCGCAGACTTGCCCAAGTGTCATAACATTTTTGAAGATGTGTGGTTCAGAGTTGGAGAGCCTTGTAATCCATAAAGACATTTACAGTGATGCAACCTACGATGATGAAGACATTCTTCGGGGGATATCACTACCAAATTTGAAGAAACTTGCTTTCCACGACCGCCGGCGGAGTAATATTTCGACGGATGCGACAACGCAAAAATTCCTCTTTGCTTTAGTCTCCGCTTCGAAATCGTCCTTGGAAAGTTTGACAATCCAGTTCCCCCGAGAGCCGGCTTATGAACAGCAACAGAAGCAGGAGATATTGATCAAGCTTCTGAAGGAAAATCCTTTGCCGACATTGACATGTCTGAAATTGGATGTCCTCATAACGGACGAAATCCTTCAAACTTTAACTGAAATGAATCTCCGTTTGAAGGAACTCCACTTCAGTGTCGGTGCATCCAAGTTTAGTGCTCCAGCATTAAAAAGTCTGTTACAATCTGTGCAGTATTCCCTAAGGGTTTTGAAAGTCACGGATTTATTCCGAAGGTCTGAAGTGATTCTCGAGTTCCCCCGATTGTTACAACTTCAGACATTCGAGATCCACGGGTTTGAGTTGCCAGCTTACCAAGTCAGCTTCCCCGGTTTCTCTTACGACCTTGTGCCAAATCTCCAAAAGTTGATGTTGAGGACATGGGCACCCACATCAAATTGGGAAGTCTTCTTCAGCTCCATGAATGCTAGCCAAAATCAAAAGTCGACAACGACGATACCGGTGACCCCTGTGAATATTCTAGTGAACGAGTTAACCTTAGCCATGAACTTTGATAGTGTCATTTTAACTAAGAGGATTGCAATGGGCTTTCCAAGGCTGAGGAAACTTGAAATGTATTTCTCGAGAGCGCATGTCCCCGCGCTGGAAGTGGTTTTTAAGGAAATGACGCAGTTGGAGGAGTTGAGGCTTAATCAGAGCTACTTGGGTGAGATTAGCACGACTTGTATTGATGATGTTCTAACGGGATTGAGTCAGGAGGAATGTGAATGGATTTTGAAGCATAAGGCGTACAATAGGATTGACTTCCACCAAATCGGATGCAAGCAAGGATTGACGAATTTAAAAAGTAAAATTAATTCAAAACTATCAAATATATTATTGCTGTTATCATGAATTATTTGAATTATTTCGATCTATTTTTATTTCAGATTTGAAAAGACTGGACATAATCAACTTGAGGCATCGAAACCTAGTCACGGATGTTACGGGATATATGGTCTTCCTTCGCATGAAAAGTCTCCGTTGGCTGGCCGTTGGACATTCCGAAGTAAGTTTAACTGAATTTGTGAATTTAATCATAATTATGACAAAACATGGCGTCCATTAAATTATTATTTTTTATGTTTAAATAGATGAGCACAAAATGCCTATGGAAGTTAGCGCAAGCATATCCGGAAACGATGCTTCATGAGTACCTCAACCGTAATCGTATTCTCTGCAAGGAAGACGGACTTTCCAAAAATTCTGTGTTTACTTCCACTTGTCGCATTTTATAATTAATTTCAAATTCTTGAATCTATCTAGAAATCTTTTCAGTCTTTTTTGTGAAAATTACTTATCGCATTTGTCCATTGTCTTCTTATCAAAATACAATTACAATCTAAATACTGATAGACTAGATTCATGCCATTTATTTTTACTAATCTCTTGTAATTATGATGAAAGAATAAGAATTCAACCAATTAAACTTTTATTGTTTTGTGGAACCTATTTTCCTAATTGTTTTTCATAACAAATTTTTTTATTAGACCTACAATTAAAATTACATATTATTTATATCGAATGTTAAAATCAAAGGAACTTGAAATCTTTAAATAGTATTCTGTGTTAATCTCTTATTTTCCTGTTAAACGATGGTATTACTCTACTTAATTTGGTAGTTTAATAAAGCAAAAGAATAAAAATAAATAAACTTTTTGTATTGACATTACGAGAATATAAAAAGCGTGAGACAAGCCAAAGCGTAAGTTTGACAGTTTTATTTTTCACACATCCTCTATTGAAGTGCCATGAAAATCGTGGACAAAAGCTCATAAAACCACCCAAGCAATTCAATGCGATTTTAATCGACTAATTCAACGAAATTATTACCAAAAATTAAAATGATGCCTTGTCTCGCAGAATACAATGTAATGCAATGTCTGCCACTGCCGGTCGACTGCCAAATAGATATTGTGAACCGAATGTACAAAATCATTTAATTTCTAATCCAAGTATTATTATTATAAAGTTTAGTGAATGAAACCCCAGCATTGAAAGATGCACGCGCGTGAACTAACCTTGAAGAAGGTCGACTTAAACCTAAACCGGTTTTTTCTAGTTCAAATTAAAAATGGGGACAAAGCTTAACCGAAATTATACAATTTAATATAAAGTGAATTAAATAATCATGAAATCAAATTTAGCATCGATCTTCATTTTCCTCCATGGACTTGGAGGAGTGATTTCCCATTACCCCGAACCAAGGTTTTCCAAACATCCTCTAGTCATCGTTATTTCCATCGACGGTCTCCCCGCAGAAAAGATTAATATTGTGAATACACCGACAATTGAAGCCCTACGAGCGACAGGTGTCTATGTTAAGTTTAGTGAATGAAACCCCAGCATTGAAAGATGCACGCGCGTGAACTAACCTTGAAGAAGGTCGACTTGAACCTAAACCGGTTTTTTCTAGTTCAAATTAAAAATGGGGAATAAGTTTACGCGACATTATACAATTTAATTTAAAGTGAATTAAATAATCATGAAGTCAAATTTAGCATCGATCTTCATTTTCCTCCATGGACTTGGAGTAGGAGTGATTTCCCATTACCCCGAGCCAAGGTTTTCCAAACATCCTCTAGTCATCGTTATTTCCATTGACGGTCTCCCCGCAGAAAAGATTAATATTGTGAATACACCGACAATTGAAGCCCTACGAGCGACAGGTGTCTATGTTCCGTACATGGAGCCAACTTTCCCAACGCGGACCTATACGAACCATTTCTCGTTCGTCACAGGCCTCTACGCGGAAAGCCATGGAATTGTGGATAATATTTTCTTAGACTTGAAATCAAATAAAAGTTTGGACGGACATTTCCCAGACGTTGGATACTACAATACTTACAACGATGACATTCTTCCTTTATGGATACTCAATGAAAAACTCGGAGAAGGTCGGCATTCCGGAGCATGGCTGTGGCCGGGATCGGGTCAAACTTATGGGAGAAATGGTGACCTCCCAACCTACTACGAAGAATGGAGTCTGAACAGAACCTCTGACGAACTGCCGTGGAAATTGGGAGTTGAAACCGTAATTTCCTGGATGACTGATACTGAGAAACCAGCGAATTTGATATTCATGTACCACGACATGATGGATACCATTGCCCATGCATTCGGTGTAGAAAGTCCAGAGTTCCAGGATGAAATGAAGAAGGCTGATGATAACATTGCTTTACTTGTGAAGAGATTAATTGACTTGAGGATTTATAATAAAGTTAATTTAATAATCCTGAGCGACCACGGCTTAATGACAATCACTCAAGAGAAGATGGTGAATTTAACGAGCTTCTACGATCCAAATCTAGTGGAACGGAAGTTTGGGGAATATTTAATTTTCAATTTCAAACCAAAACCGGGTAAAAAGGAGGAACTGTATGAGCAGCTAAAGAAGAAGAGTGACTCAAACCATTTTTCCGTTTGGAGGAAAGAGGAATTGTCAAAATATCCTTTTTATTATGGCGCATCTAGAAGAATTTTCGATATTGTCGTGATGGCTCATGCCGGATATATTTTTGATGACTTCACTCATCATGCGGATATCCGAAACAGGAAATACAATTTGACACGTTAGGCTCAACAATCAATTTAAAAAATAATCCTTTAACTCAACATAAATGAACGCTTTTGGCTCCAATGTCAAAAACGTTCATTGTTGTTGGGTAAAATGCCAATATCAATTAATTAATTAGCTTTTTATTTTTTCAGCATCCATAAAACGGCCTTATGGAGAACACGGTTATTTCACCGTTAGTGACATCGATGCGTGCCGTGTTTGTCGCTCGTGGACCGGCCTTCGTGAGACGTGGCAGTTCAGCCCCAATCAAGGCCGTTGATGTATTCCCATTAGTCTGCAATATTCTTGGGATACCGGAAACACCAAATAACGGTAGTTTGGAAAGGGTAATGACAATGGTTAATCCTGGTATGCTTTTAGAAAATGGATATTCTAACTGTAACGTAAATTCTGGAAGTTGTCTTATTAGATCATTAATAATTATTCAAGTTTTCTCTACTGTTTTCGCTATTTGCTTCTTGCTTTGGTACAATAATAAAAATCTTTAAACCAAAAAATTCAACTGACGATCAGAATTAAGTTTAGAAAAGAATTGAATTGAACCACGCCCACGCCCAAGTAATAAACATTGATATTTCTTCGGTTGTATGAAAAGCTGCATAACCGGAGGTGCTCCTCCTAAAAAGTACTTACGGTAATTATGGACATATGAAATATGTAGATTAGATGACATGTGCCATGCGAGCAAAAAAATTAATATGCAAACTTTTCTCCAGTGACTTCGTTTGGATATATCATTTTACCTCCCCTCATAAAACTCTGTGTATCAGTTACATTGCATGTTACCAACTAAAAATTGGGTAATTTAATTCTCCAGTTGTACAGCTTTGATATTGAATACCACATTAAATTGACATTTTGTTCATTTCACTCCCTTATCTTATCTTGTTCTATTGTGATTATAATACATTGATTATCACAATTACAAATATTGTCCAATTACGATTACGGGAACACCACATATGTTATATACACCTCATCTGGTTCTTTTTTTTACAATTTTGTGTGCGCATGAAGTAATCATCCAACGATGACTACATGACCTTGATTGATCAGAAGAACTACAGTCATATTTTTACGAAAGGTGAAAATGCATGAAAAAATATTATCTGTCATTTTTAAAAAAGATTGTCTAGGTAAAATGAAGCAAGCCATTCTTATCGTAGTTGACTCGATTCGATCTCGTTTTAGTGGCTTATCGGCGAGATGAGTGAAAGATTGTGTCCGGTCGGCATAAATACTGTATTAACTGGATACAACGGCCATTATATGAGGAGTTGCAGTTTTGTCGGTGTATCATATCGCGTGCATACGTAATACATAACATAATACATTTTACAACTTGCGCAAATCGATTGATGTCAGCTTGCTCATATTCGTAATTTGCGATATGGGGAAAACAAAATGACTAATCCAATCCAAAACCCACTTGTTTCCTATGCTCACGACCAGCCAAATGTTATCAGCAAAGTAATTTGCAATTTTTCTACTACAAAATGCAAATGTCTCGTACATGAATTATGTCAGTTAAGTTAAGCGAAGCGGACTGGAGACTGGAAAAGTTAATGTTCCAAAATGGGTTCGAAATCTAAAGGTTCCGGTATTTTCCTAAAACTGTACCTCCTATTTTGGAAAAATCTGATAATTATCAAACGCCAATATATTATAACCGCATTGGAAATCATTCTACCCACTTTATTTGCTATTGGATTGGCTTACATCAAATCAAAAATTGCATTCGATCCTTACGTCAACGAAGAGCCGCAATTTTTCTACGAATATGATGAGGACGTGAGTGCCTATAAATTATCAAAGGGGAAATAATTTTTAAAAAATTCATGTTTTTATTTTTTAAAGTCTCTTATCTCAAATGCCGCGTGGTATCGGTATTCATATGGCGAGAGCACGACCTACGTAATCGGTTACACACCAAAGTCGGCCGAAGGTCAGGAAGTGATGGAGAAGTTTGTTCGGAAAATGTATGAACTGTATCCACCATACGATTTCGGCAATCCTTGGGAACCACCTCGGCCCCCTCCAAAAAGTATAAAATAATTAATAAATTAAAACTGTTATTTTGAATTCCTTTATTAATGTCTTAATTCTTTTGCAGCCAATGTGACTGGTTTTGCAACGGAAGGTGAAATGGAAGCATTCCAAATTGCAAATTCCAGAGGAGGCTACGGCAGCTGGGAACGGAATGAGAGCTTTGAGTTTGGTGTCGTTTTTGAGACTCTCTCGGATTCCAAAGTGCATTACAAATTGCGCACAAGCAGCTCCGACTTTTACTTGGGCACGAAAGAATTGATGAGCTCTAATATTTTTCCTGGTCCTGGATGTAAGAAATAAATTTGCAAAAAGTTTTTAAGTTGCAATTATTTTTAGCACAGTTTCAACCTTTCAGATGGATATCAAAGTTACAATTGGGGATTTCTGGGATTACAAATGGTGATGGACAAAACGATTTCGGAACATTATGGAACAATTTTAAGGCATAAGGTGCC